>JAHREE010000175.1:212402-333103 GCA_033628505.1 Tringa tobata | reverse complement strand
TTTGTTTGTTTGTTTTTGTTTTTATTACCAAGTTAGCTGAGATTCTTTTCCTGTTAGTTTTCCTTTGTTTCTTTTTGCTATCCTTTCTTGCATGTTTTTAAGTGTATACTGTATTTCTTTTTTGTGCCTCTTATTTTCAGGTTCCACAAGGAAAAAAATGTTCCAGTCTTAAAACAAAGGTCTTGAAAGTTGACTGAACACAGTATTTCTAGGTTTCTAGGTTTTCTAGGAAGAAGTAATTAGTGTTTGCAGTCCTGTGCACTTAGTTGTGGTTCAAAGGTTTCAAAGTGGGGCTTTTTCTGAGCTCTTCTAAAGTTGTCCTGGACTTTGGAACTCTAATTAGGAATTTGCAGTAGACTGGCCATACCTCCTATTTGGAATCATCAGGGAAAAAACATGTGAAACAAACACAAAATTACACAGAGCCAACATTACAACCAAATAAGTAGTTTTTGTAGCTTTTTTATAATGGCCTTTCCGCTTATTTCTCACAGCATCACACGAATCCCTGAGGCTTCTGCCAAGAATCTAGGGTCTTATTTAAGTTTAATATATGTTATCATTTGAGGTTAGCTTAGAGTGCGTCTTACATAATTATAAACCAAAAACTTTTATTTTTACTTTTTGTCATTATTTAGTGATGCTCCAGGCCATGTAGCATGCATGTTCTTGCGAAAATGTAGCAGCTACCAAAGCAATGACTAAAATGGCTGTACTTTGCATAACACCAGCAATCAAAAACCTTAAAAGCTAAATAATACAAAACATTAATGGCCGGTCTTTTTCATGCATCTCAGCTACTTCAGCAGATGTAATATTATTAACTGCTTCTGTTCACAGTAAATTAGATATGCAATCATATAGGGGTAGGAGACAGATTTACAGGACACGAAAATGGCATGTAAAAGATTATTCACAACAGCAATTAGCTCTTGCTGAAACTTGGGGCAGGCAACGTGTTTTGTGTAAGAACCATGGTTTATTTCTGAAGTTAATTCAGGCAAAGTGCTTTATTTCTGAATGCTGGTGGTGTTTTCCATTTTGCGGGTGGAATCACGTCTGTGGCAGGTGGTTGGTGGCAGTGGCTGCAACAGCTCACTCCTGGTAGCCAAAGGAGTTTTCCTGATAGTTCAAGTAGTGGGAATCTGTGTTGCGTAAAGGATTTATAACTGGCAGGTTTTAGAAACAGTTGAGTGCAGATTGGTTCAGCATGGAGAGGCCTTGTCTATGCTACAGTTCCAGCTGGCTGCAAACCATTTAAATCAGTTATGTGACTGCACGCTCTGGTGATGGCATTTTGAGGCTTTCTCCCCTCAGCAGACATCTTTGATTCAGCCAGACTCCATTTCGTTGATGCTTTGGGTTTGCTAATTTAGCTCCAGTCAGTTAAACTTGTGCCATGGGGTTGCTAGAGACTGCTAAGAGTGACATTTGGTCTACAGAATTTTTAATAAGAGGATGATGATGAGAACTTCTCTGAACACCCATGCTTTATTGAAAAATATGCAGCTGCTTTACAAGCTTTTTTATTAAATCTCATGTCATGTTGGAGGTCATGGCAGCAAGTTAGTCTTGAATCAGGAACAGAATCTAATATTTTCTGTTTCTCAGTCCTGCATTATTGCTATTACATTCCTATCTGAAACATAACAGCAATTGAGGGCTAGGTTCTCACTTGACATAAAACCCAAGAGTCTCAGAAGCTACTAGCAAGGCTGAAGTCAGAGAGACCATAGTGACTTACAATATCAGAGTAGATGGTTCTGACTCCTGTCTTGAAATTTTTTGTTATATTTTATATGGATTGATTTTCTAAACTCAGTGCTATTTAAACCAAAAGTGGGTAGTTGTAACACTAGGCTTCCTTTTTTGCCTCCTTTTATTTTGAAAACAAATTGAAGGAGTGGTTTAACTGTATAATGGTGTGATAAATCAGTCAATTTGCATTTGGCAGAATAAAATTAGCATTGCCATTACTTCGTAATAGGGCATGGTGATGACTATGGAATTGATTTCAGGGTAAGGCTGATCCATTACAATTTTGTTAATATTGAATTTTAAATAGAATGATGAATTATTAATCAGTGCAGTTAAAGAAGCAACTTAGGAAAAGAAGACCCTATTGTTTACTTTTTAAATTGTGTCATTTTACTGGACTTCCATATTAGGAAACTGATATAAATAATATTACGATTACACTGGGACAATTATGCAATTCAAGGTATAATATTTGTTAGAGTGAGAGAGAAATTTTTCACTCATTTATATTCACTATAAACTTCCACAATATTTGGTACACCGCGGGCTTGCTTTGAAAAGATAGACCAATGCTGTTGTGCTGTTTCATATCCTAACTAAGATAATCTAATAACAAATGAAAGGAAGCTTTGGTTAATTCCTTCTTTGTATAAAATACCTTTTCATTTTTTTCTTAGCTGTGCATATTTCTTATTCTAACCTATAGATAGAATTTAGATTCATGAGTTTATCCTAAACCTGAAGGAGCTTGTAATCAGAGGAATTTTTCTTGTTTTCTTACTTGCAACTTTTGTCTCTTCTGGTAGAGAGACCGTACGACCGGAGATGCCTCCATTGTGTCTCATCTCAGATATATGTTTAACTGAACAGATACAGCTGATGTACGTGAATTCTTTCCTAGGAAATCTCTGTGATGATAGAATTAGAGAAAATATAAAATTGAACTCAACCTGCCCATAGGCTGGGAGCAGAGATCTTTTATCCTGTGTATAAATTGCTGGAAATTCTTCTCACAACTAGAAAAGAAATGGAAATTCAGCAGTGCAATGATGCTTTGTTCTGGTGACCAGCATCTTTCCTTCATAGGAAAAGGGAGCAGAGGCTACCTCTTATTAGAGTGAGGAGTTTTGATTAAAAAATGAATATTTGGAAAATACTACTTTCCATATACCATTATTCAAGCTATTGTTTTCACAACTCCTGTAATCAAAGACCAAACATGAATGACAGCAAAATGACAGCTTGCAAAATTTCCAGAAAATTTAAATGAAATCAATTGCTAAATCAAACTGAATTCATTAAGATGTAACTTCAAGAAGTACATATAATCTTTCTCTTCACCAACAAGATCCTCTTTAATATGGACAGGTTAATAATTATTAATCATGTCTCCAATGAATCTCCACAAAGAAACACTGTTCTGAAGTGAACAGAATATGTTCAGTCTCTTGGAAGAAATGTTGAATAGGACAAAACAAGCTTTTTGCTCACGCTGTGCAATTTCATTAAAATAAGTAGGAGTCTCAAAGGTGTTCATGACAACTGTTGGAGTGCTCTCTTGGGAAATACTGGCACTCCTCAGAGAAGGAATTTGAAAATCCTTTGCTTGGGCAATTTTCCATAACCACTAGGTTATTCCACAAGCATTCTTCTGAAACCAGTTAAGGCATTCAACACATGTGAAAATAGACATGCCACCATCCTTTGTCAAATGTTCTTGAACTGCGTCCAGCAAGAAGGCTTACCAAAATAAGGTACTGCTCAGCATGAATAGGAAAGACAAGATTTGGCTTCAGTATCATGGAAATAAATTTGTCATTCTGATCTGCAGTGACATGGGAAAAAGTCTATTGCTGATAAGGAGAACAGCCATTTTACTGTGAAGAACCCTTGCATTTGAACAATTAGGTGTGTTTTTAGCCATTTTGTGCAGTGATTTTTCCCCTCTCCCCCCTCTAATTTCACCACATTTTTTCCCTCAAATGTGCCCTTTATTTCTAAAGCACAGAGATACATGAACCTAAAATGGTATTTCCCATCACTGGAAAAATTAAAAACCAAAAAGCATAGTTTTTTTTCAGTCCTGCAAATTATTGCCTTTTGCATCATATTTGCAAAAAAAAATGTGTCCTACCACCACAACCCCCCAATTTGTACAAACATTTATCAGTAGATTTAATGATCTGTTTAGTGTACTGAATTATTTATGGATCTTCAAAATAATCAGTTTCTGTTCTGTCTACATCCTGTCTTTCAATTCCTGCCATTGTATGTTTGAATAGCTGTTATTAGAATAATTCAGAATTACAGTCAACTAATTTGTAATATATATACATATAGATAGAAAGTTATGAATCTAAACATAAAAAGTGTATTCATTAAATATTCTGACCAACAGTTTAGTAGATTGTAGGAAGACAAAGCTTCCATCTTGCTTCTGTATGCTTATGTAGCTGAAATCTGTATTCATACATTGAGGGGATCACACAGAAGAAATTGCTATCAGGGAGATTCTCATCATCACTTTTGTAAATGCACTAAGGTTATTCTAATCTTCAGGTAGTGAAAGTATCCCGATTCCCAGGTTTATCTCAGCAAAGAAAGAATGTCTGAACGTGCCTTTGTATGACGAGCTCCAATCAAGCACTGCAAATGACAGGGAGGTGATAACAGTCCCAGAACTGGTGAGTCAAGTCTCCAGTAGGGATTTGCAAACCCTTGCTGGGTTCCTCAGCTGCTCAGTCTCCTCACAACCTGTCTCCAAATATGACTCTCATTTCATCTTCTCATTAGGGCTAAATTCAGGCGAAGCTCCTGGTAATGTTTGTGAAGGTCAGTGCTTTGAATTTTTTCCATGTAATAGTAGATAATATTCTAGTTTTGGATTTAAAATTGCTAATATCTGAAAGTCAGACACAAATTTTTGGAGCTGTACTTAACTGGGAGTGAATGAGTCTTATCCTGTGACATAGGCATTCTGTCTGCTAGATGCTTATCTTTCAGGTATGGTGATTTTTTTCTGCAATTAAACTGGGACAGATGTGTAGGCAGACAGATACTTGATCTTATATTCCCATCCTCCTGATGTCTAACAAAAGGCCATCCAGTCCCTTTAATAATATAAGTAGAGAACAGTAGATCAACTGGTCTTTAAACTTCAAAAGATGACCAAGCAGCATTTTTAATGGAAAAAAATTATTTCTTCAGTATCAGGAAGGGGTGGACCAGTGCCTGAGGAACTGGATACGAAATAACACATTCTTGGCATATAGAATGAACGGATTAATTGACAGAATAAATATTTTCTGTGACTAGAAACTGTAAACAGAGAAATAAATGCTTTATGTTTAGTTTGAATTTATTCATTTGTTACTGTTTCCACCTTTCCTACAAAAGCTGTAGAAGTACAAAATCTCCATTTAATCAATTAAAACAGGACCATGCTAACAATTCTATCCCTTTGGGTTACCCTCCAGTAGAGGTTTCGTCTTTATTAAATAAGCACTAAAATATTTCAGGAAAGTCAAGCATATATTTCAGCAAGATGAAAGTATGTAAATATCAGGAGAGATATTTCTTTAAGATTTTAGTTAGAGCTTTAGAAATTCTGCTTTCCTAGCCCCTCAAAGTCATGCTTGGCACTACGCGTGTCACTTGCTGTGCTTTTCACTACAGGAAATCCTAACTTTCAGCATCACGGGGATTAGACTATTAAAAAGGTTCTTTAGCAGCAGATTCAGGAATTATACAGCCTGGGACTTCAGGTCATTCTCATTCTGCAAAGACCTCCTAATGAAACTTTTTGATACACCTTTGTCATTCAGGGTAAGAGATGACTGAGTTTTGGATGGTTTCCTCACAATGTTTTAGTCTGTGATTTCTGTGTGTGTTTGGAAAGGAAAGGGACAGCAGGCTTGGACTTCTTGTTCCCAGAAATTGGTAGTTTGCCTTTTTCCAGTGCTGTCTTTAACAGCTGTAATCTGCACAACAAGGCCACACAGCTCTCTAATATCATGCCATGGAAGAATTGGCTGAAGATGCCTGTACAGAAACACACAAAAGAGTGAATTTGAAGCTCACTTTTGCTATCCAGCATGGAGTGGGAGATCTGATGAGGCAAGAGATTTTATTAACCTTCACTCATGAGGCTGAAGGTGCAGATCTGCAGGATTAGCCTATTTTAGAGATATTTTGTGATTTGCATTGTTGGTTCTGCACTTGAAGTGCAAGAGGATACAGAAATGGGAAATATCAGTAGGATAATCAGGATTTCTAACCTTCTTCTGAGGAACAGTAAGTTATTTTAGGAATGCTTCCTTACAAAGTACAGACCGTGTACATAGAAAATGGATCATTCACTTTTGTTGAACATATCATCTGAAAAAATGATGCCTATATAAAGCAAACAGAGACTTATAGATAGGGACACATTTTATTCCAGTTTGAGGGAATAATTCTTTCATTTGCTACATATTTTTTACACTAGTAGAGATGTCCAGTGTTACTGAACTCTGGGAATTAAACCAGGAATTTTATAAACTGTCGCCTTTGTCAAATGAGAAACATGTTGTAGCACTCACTGTGTTCTCCAGTGCAGTAGTATTTCAGATGAGTCTCCTGTAAAATGAAGTAACATCCTTTTGTTCAGAAAGTCATCAAAACCTGGGAGCTTATGATCCTTATCAGCAAATTATTTGCATTTCTTTTGCTGCAATATCAGGGAGAGGGTGAGATGGAGAGAATGAAACAAACAAGCAAACAAAAAGTAGAGCTGTTTGGCAGAGATTCTAAAGCAAAGCCCGAAGTGTATTTATGGTTATAATTTTGCACAGATCACTTGGTGCTCTAACACCGTGCTGCTGATCACAACATAAATCACACTTTAATTTTAACCTTTGCAATTCATCAATAGTTTCAATATCAAATATAATTCAGCTCTGACACTATTGGTTTACAGGTAAGTGGAATAAGAATGGAGGAGACTTAGTAATGGATTAGTTGGCCTGTCAACAGAGGCAGAAAGATTCATGTTGTCTTCTCTATGTTTCTATCACATGCACAAAGCTATAAATAATGGCAACAGCTAATCAGACACAAGAAAGATATATACTGTCATTGAAAATCAGTTATTTGTACCATCTAAGCTTTAAAAATTTAGCTGCTGAAAGGGAATCTATTTAATAAAAGAGCATTTTACTGCTTTTTTTTTGCATAGCCTATATATATAAGGGATTTTCTTTTAAACATATGAAAGTATTTTCTTTGGTCATGGCATAATAGTTCTGCTTCTGAATATATGTTTTTGCAACTCTGGAGAATTAGCAGTGTTTTTAGGAAAAGACTGTCTTATTTAGCCAAACAATTATTTTTCCTTTGAACATGGTAAGACTGAAATTTGGCTTATTTTTCTGCTAAATGTAAAAATATGAACTTTGTCTGCTCTGAGGTTTCGTAGTCTAAACTTGTTCACTCTGATAGTGGAATTTTGAAAAATGTCTAACCTCTAAGAGTTTCAAGTTTACAACAGCCCCCTGAATGCTGTCCTCCGCTCTCAACCCAGCAGTTCAATGGGATGAACAGGCAACTAAATCTGCATTGTGGTGGTTGTGGTGGCAGTGGTGGTGGTGACGGAACAGGGGCCTGCAGAGGCCAATGAATCTCTGTCTTTGCAGATATTAAAGATGTCACTGGATGTGACCACAAGTAACATCATTTAACTTTGAAGTCAGCCCTGCTTTAAGTGAGAGAGTGGATCAGATGACGTGCAGAGGTCCCTTCCTACCTAAATTATTCTGTGATTCTATATGGCAACATGTAGCTCTTGGTAAGGTGTTTCATATTATCTCCTACTTCCTTTTCCTTTCCTTTTTGTCCTAAATCTGGGTTTTTTTGGATCACTTCCAACAGAAGCACAAATGCCCTTGAAGGCTCTACTTGGGTTGAAAAGTCCTAAATACTCAGAGTTTTATTCTTCATTGTCGTTATTCATTCTGTTGACTGAATTATTTCCATCATACTAAATCTCTATATGGAGCTACTAATTCAATGCTGATAATAATATTAATCTCCCTTGTGCTAAACTTTATACCCAGAATATTGACACACACATTCTGTGAAGTTTATGGTTTGCAGTATAATGTCAATACACTGGAATGAAAAACACAGTGAGAAATCATTCTGCGTCAATGTGTCTGTGAACAAGCCTTCCTCCCTCTCCTTCCTCTTCCCAGGGGTTACAGGGGTTCCTGAGTAAATGCTAAAGCTCTATTGTAGCACACTGAAACACATCCTTCAAAACAGTTTAAGATCTTTAAGAGAAATGGGTGAAAGCTGCCAGCGCTGGGCATGGGGTACTATTCTGCACTTATGAGATTACACAGCGTTAGCAGTGTGAAACGCATGGTGAGTTAGAATTTTCCTCTCATCAAAGTTATGTAAACACTCGAAATGTTTCTCTGTTTTACATGATTGATATAGATTATGTGTTACCTCCAAGGAAACACTGAGAGAACTTTTACTCTACAGGACTGTTCTGCTCTCTATGGGGAACCTGGGGGAGGGGGTTGAGGGTGGGGTGATGGTGGTGAATTTGGTTTTTTTACTATACATCAACATATATTTAATTGATGGACTAGGAGTGCTCCATAAACTGTAAATGTTATCTTTTAGGAAAATCAGTCTTCTTAATGCTTAGGTATGTATGCAGTACATTATAACACTAAGGTTATATATTGACTGAAGAAAGTGAAAGGACTCCTTTAAAGACCTCCTAATCTTGTAGGAGGACATCACATACAGTTTATCATATATATGAATTTTAATTTAACCAAAATACTGCTTCTTCCTTCCTGAAGGAAAGTACACTGATATCTCCATAAATATTGCTAAAGAAATCACATAAAATTGGAGTCTCCTAAGGAACGATTATACTTAATATTTTGGGGTCTGAGCTTAGAGTAGTAAAAAGGACATGGTATCAATGTAGCCTTTGTCTTTTCCAAAATTCATTGGCTTGTGTAACAGCATGGACTTAAACTTAGATGTTTGCCATTTTTTCTCCTGAAGAACTTTGTCTGAGGAGTACTGTGTGGTATCTCTGGTGAAAAGTGACATATTGTTTTCAAGGCAAAGTATGTCACTGTATCAGTTACTGCTATTATAATATTAGTATAGGAATGTGGAGCAAAAAGGAGGACTGGGACTAACATTCTTAATTTCAATTGAAATGATCTGCTACCAAATATTCCATCCTCATGCAAGGATTTAAAGGTAAAAATACAAAATGTGTAGCAATGATGAAAAGAATGGTACCTGAGCTCCAATTTTTTTCCATGTACAGAATGTACCCTATGGATTCTGCTGACATCTGTAGGAGAGGTGACATCACAGGTACAAATCAGAAGAAGAAATGGTGATAGGACAGGGTGCCGGGGCATGCAGAGACTACTGCCTCCTTGTCTTTAAAGCAGACAAATATAACTGAAATGGCTTTTCAAGAAGGACCTGAGCCATGATTTTTAACTTTCGGTCCTCTGTGAATAAATTACTGCTTATGATAGGCTTCATTTCTTTCTCAAAGCCTGGCCATAATCAGAAGTAGGTAAAGGAGGAGTGCTTTTTATCATTTCTTTGGAGAAACACTGCATACTCGCCTCACAAAACAGTAATTGTACATCACTTTTCTCTGACATGTTATAGAAAAAAGAAAAGGCATTAGAGAGTAAGGTAAAGAGACTAATCTTGTTGAAACATTACATTCAAGCTAACGCCTTATGTTAGAGGAATACCATACCTTATGCTCAGGAAAGCAGTTTAGTCCGTTACTGAAGGGTCTCTTCCAACCTAGATGATTCTATGATTCTATGAGAGTTGGACCATGGAAATTTGAGTTTAGGATCTCCTACAATAATTTGTGCAGGTGGCTTAGACTGTAGATAATTAGGGGCAGTCTCAGCCATATACCTGAGTTAGGTATCACAGTGCTTAATGTGATAGATCTTCGGTAGGACCTACTGGTAAAATGCAAATAATAATGCATCTCAGTACCAGAACTTTAAATGTACAGTATTCTCTTATGTAAAAAGAGATCAAAAATATCCCCAGAACATACTCTGAATATTCATGGATTGGAAAAGGTACTGCAGTGTGAGAAGTCTGCAGAGCTGGGACAGCTGACAGTTGTATTGTATGGTGTTTTGTTTTTTTAAAAAATCTTCACTAAACGGGGAAAAATGCTGATTCTTCTGGAATGATTCCAGTCCCAGCCTCTTCATATTGTTCAATAGCAAGATTACCAACTCCTACAGTTCTCTCTTTTTAAAAAGTCACTGAAATCATCTCTGCTCCAAAAGACCAGACCATAAATACCAATGCGTTAGATAAAGTCAATGCATCATTTCCCTTGTCATGTCCTACAGCATTCGCAGGTTTGGTTGGAAACAGTTTAGATGGCAATTGCAGACTCTCAGCTCTAAAGCAGAGGTGTAGATCTTGTCAAGGCATTGAAAAGAAGGAGTAAGAAGTTGCTGAATGTACAAAAAAAGGATGGTTTATATTTGTGTTGCCTCTCTTCTATTATTTCTCCTCGATTTACAGTTGTAGTTTTTTAATTGTTACTCTTTGTTCTTTGAATGATTATTGTTACCTGGAACTGTAATATTTTTGTTTCATTTTAAGACCAACCCTCAAGAGTACAGCATTAATTTTTCCTTTCCTAGCCATGAGCCATGCTTTTACCAATTACTGGTCCTGTCATGGTGCGTGTCTCTCCTTAGATTCCACGCTAAAGAAGTGTCATTGCACCTGAAAAATGACAGCAGATATTAACCTATAGTAAGGAAAATACTGATAGCTGTCATTATTCTTTAGCTTCTTTTTGTTACTGACTGTTATTGAAAGAATATTGTGTTAAATGCAATGGAAAAGTTTGCTTCCGCATTCTCTCGCACAGTATCAGCAATCACTACCCTAGCTTGTAAAACATTAAATCACATGTGAAAGGTGGAAGATGAATAAGAGGCATTTTAATCTCCTCTTCATTTATTGCAGCGCAAACAGCCTGATGTGCAAGGGTGAAGGAAGGGAGGAAACAGAGGCTATTTTCTTTTTCTTGAGCTGCTTGCTAAACCTATCACTCCTTGAAAAGAAACTTCAGCAGAGTCAATGATAGTTAACACCCTGAAAGATTCAAATAAGTCACAGGTCACATATGCATCAATGTACCTCTTGGAAACTAGCTTCTGAACAAGGGCTCCAAAAGTTTTAATGAGTCCCCACTGAAAAGCACCCCAAAGTTCAGTGCCTGCCAAAATCCAAGGTGGTCCCATAGCAGGGGGCCAGCAGCTCACACAGCATGGTATCTGCTGGGGGATACCAACAGAGATACCCACAGCTCACCCAGAAATATTGACACAATCTCTCTTTCACCTTCTGCTCTGTTGGAACTGTATTTGTGTTGGATCTTGAACCAACATACTTGTGCTCGAAGAAGAATGGGTTTTAACAATTCCAAATAACCAATTGTATTTATAAGGCTTCTGGCTGTTAAAAACCTGTTTAGGACAATCCAGCTAGTCATTCTAGAACCTTGCATTGTGAATTTTTAACTTCCCTTAGAGACGGAGAGGCTTTTCTGCGGACTTGCTTGAAGGCAGAGGGTTTATTTGTACAAATAGAATAAGCAGCTCAGAGCCCTAAACCTGAGAAACCACTTTTAAACAGTGTCTGAAGTTCAGCTGAAGTCCTCTGGCCCATTAGTTTGCAGGAGGCTGCAGTAAGGTTGCCAGCTGTACCCTGTTTTGGTACTCATAATCAGTGTACCATGTGTGTCCTAGGACTGATGCTTTTACAAAGCTCTGCAGCAGCAAGAAAACTTATTTCTCTTCCAGAAGGAGGTGGTTCTTTATCAGCCCTTGTATCATCAACTGCCATCACAGTAGGGAGCCTTTTTCAGGCTCTTTAAAATGAGTAAAACTTCTTTCTCTGCCTCTTTCCATCTGCCAGCCATCTTTGGTTTTCTGTCTTCCCAGGTCTTTCTATAGCAGGCAATCACTGCCATTAAGACAAAGTACTCTCTTTCCCTAGATGTTAGGTCTTGTAAAGGGGGGAAAAAAAAAAAAGAAAAAAAAGTGAAGGGAATATTTCTCTGCAAAGGGCACCTGTCTTTTACGGAGGATAAAATGTTGCCAGATGAGCTTAGCAACATTATTAATCAATCTGCAGAGACATCTTTCTTATTTTTTCCCTTTGTAGGAAAAATCTTTAGAAGAAAACAATCCAAGCAGAGGAAGAAATATAAACCTTTACAACCTCAGACTGGGGGTGGGGGATGTTACTTCTCCTCCTGGTTAAGTTAGATCTACTGTCTCCAGCAGAAATTTGTTTAGGGAAATCATATACCTTCTGTTTAAATTTATACCAAAATGTAAGCTTTGAGTGTGTTTTTTTGTTGTTGTTGTTTAACAAAATTGTAATAATAATCACATTTAATTGGCTGTTTGCTCCTGTACAGATACTTGGTTGAAGAGCATCACCTTTTATTGCTTGTACAAATGGCAGTGCTTTCCATGCAAAAAGACCCAGTCAAGTATCTGTTCTAATAATTTATTCTTTCAGAGATTTACTTAGCCATTGGGAATTATAGAGAAGTGCATATCAGTATATCAAAGCATTTTACAAACTTTGTAAAGTAGGGAACTGACACTTTATTGATGCTTATTTTAGACTGACACAAAAACTGAGTGATTCACCCAGATTCCCATGGCAAAGACTGCCCTTCCTCCCGTCACTGTTTGGCTCCTATGCACATGTCCTCAGAAGGCGTATAACTGTAAAGTTCTTCGGTATGAATAGAAAATGCTTTCACTAGTGTGGGATTTTTCACTTTCTTTGTACTGCATTAATGAAAACTCCCACTGCTGCCGGGGGATTAGGATAGATGGATGCAGGATTGCAAAGCCAACTCTGTGTGGAGACAGACGCAGGATTTTATATCTAAGAGCCCCTTCCAAAGGCAGTTAAAATACCTGAAAAAATAGAATCAAATTTCAGAGTGAAAAACAAAAAAAAAAACCCAACCTGAATTTTACTTCAGAAGTGGAAAATGAATGGGGTAAAAAATCCTCATTTTGAAACAACACAAAACTAAGTAGGCATTTTCCAGAGAGAAGACGACTCTTCCAGAAGAGGTTAATTTGTCCACAGTCTTATTTTCTGCAACTGTAAAATGGAAAATGTATCATTCAAGAAAGACAATGCCACCTACTTCAAAAGAAAATGCAGCATAGGCAGTAAGTAACAAATATGTAAAGTATTTGGTAAAGTGAAGTGGTAAAGAAAGAAACATTTGTACACTGGAAAGACTGTTAATTTCTACTAGAACTGCTACCGAAATGCCCCAGTGATGCTAATAAAAAAATTAAAAGTTTATGTTTTCTTTTTTATTTTCATATTGTTTAGAATTTTTACCAGTATCATCATAGACTCTCTTCCTTGTTTGTAGTTCTTGTGGCTGTATCACATTTGAAAGTGAAGCTGACAGTTAATACCTGTATGGGAAGGGTCCTGTTGACATCATCATCATCGAGAGCAATGAATAACAAAGTGAGTATCTGAATGTGTTAATTTCTTTTTTCTCACACCTGTCGTGCTTATTAGCATAAGCAGCTCTGTCACAGTGTTTCCTAAAAATCTGTTTTCATATAATCTATAGATGGGCAATGAGGGAGCAATAACTTATTTTCAAATTATGTAAGAGGGAAGATAGAATCAGATACTTATATATTTCCATCTAAACCTATTTTCACTTTCTGAATTTTCCTCTCTCTTCAAAAGGCTGCTAGAGCATGAAAATGGGCAGGAAAATCTTTATGTTTCTTGTGGGCCTGCTGCCGTCAGAAATCCTTGACCAGTCCCTACCTCTCCTCCTGTTTGCCACTGCCCTTGGTAACCAGAGAGCAAAGACTTCCAGAAAAAAAAAAGCAAAATCAATAGGAAGTTTATCTGATTTTCAGTCAGATGCCTGCCACTGGGCACGCATTCATTGTCTACCCGTCCTGCCTTCTGATCAGTGAAATTAATGGTTGAAAAGCTGAACTAAAGGGAAACCAAACAAGTTTTGTACTGGAAAAACTAATATGGGACGTATTGCTGGCAAAGGGTAGAAAAAGGGAGGGTGTATAGAAAGATCTGGAGAGTTCAGAACATTGGATTAAGTCCAGGGATTTGTGGTTGAAAGTGGATAAATGCAAGGCATTGTTCTCAAGGGGCAGAAAAGAAGAATAACAAGCAGAAATAAAATACAGGAGAGCAGGACAGAGAGCAGCAATGCAGAAAAGATTCTGAGAGAGACAGCAGGTAACAAATTAAATATAAGTGAAATGTGAGGCTATTAGGGGAAAATGCCACAGCTATTTTGGAGTGCATTCCTCATGAGGAGAGAAAAGCGATAATGCACATTCCCATAGCCTGACTGTGATTATAACTAGACTATTGTGTTCATTGGGGGAGAACCACAATGAATTAATGGTGCTGATAAACTGGAGGTGTCCAAGCAAAGAGGTACCTGTTCACTTTCTCTGCTAACAGGGTCCTTGGAAGTCACTGTGGTTTACCAGTGATCTATGATGGCCAGAAGAGACTTAAAAGGATGCTGTGATGCCAGGGAGAGTTTTGAGAGGGAAGATCCATTTAGCATCTGGACAGGTCTATGATAAAGGCCTTTTGCATTACTGTATTGTGGCAGTAATTGACTCTTAAATTCGAGAGGCTATGGAACAACTGTCCTTGCTGATGAAGAAGTATGTGAGCAAAAGAATCATCAGAAATTCAAGGAGTTGAATATCAGTGCAAATAGGTGATATTTTCTGCGCTGCCCCAAATTTTGTCTCCTCCTCCACAATTCACACAATGTCACGTCACTGTTGGCATATCCAGTGAAGGTATGAAAGCATGTTTGTGTTAATCAGGAGTCTAAAAGAAATATTTAATTTTCAGGGTGAAATCTGTCCTGCTTTACTAATACACATGGAAGCTGGGAAAGGGAAGATAATTTTATGACTTTCTATAATTCCTTGGTGTACATCAGAGATGATTCAGTCTGTCAAACAGATCCGCTCCATAAAATCTTCATCATTTCATGACTCTTCGGATTATTTTCTAATGGAATGAATATTTTAATTTCAAATACTTTAAAAATATTTCATAAATAGTTAAGGGATATAAAGAAAATGTTATTTGGTGCAGGGACCAAGTAATGGTTAATGCAGGTTAACATGTAACATACAGTCCCTGGTTTACCTGTTCTTTAAAAAGCTGAAGTACTTGCTATTGTAGTCTGTAACAAATGTGTTAAAACTTTCTTGCTCTCAATTAAGCATTTAGAAAAAGGAATCTCAAATCCTCTACAATATCTTAACTTAAAGTCAAACTTTTAAGTGGCAAATTGTTCTTAAATTTTCCATTTTACCTTTTTGTGCTCTTTGAGCCTTTAATAACTTAAAGTGCAAGAGGTATGGGAGGGAAATCTAAGAAAAAAGTCTTTGTATCAGTAAAAGGTGAAGGCTTCTGAAACTTCCAGCCATATTGGAAGTTACATTCGAGGCAAGCTACAAATGTTTTTTTTGATTAGAAATTGTAATTTTTAAGGACATTGTGCTGATAGGGTCAGTTAGTGACACCAGTTTGTTCAGATATCTCAATATATTTCTAGTTTCAATAATTAGACTAGAAAATGCAATAATGTTCTGTTGCGTGATAGATTATACTGTTATGTGTTATAAATTCAATATTCTTGAATAGCATTCATTTTTTATAGTCCTTTGAATAGTAGAGAGAGATGAAGTCTACAATGCCCTCCTTTCTTTCAGCCTTCTTAGTTCTTAGTCCTTGAGGCAAAATATTTTTAAAATTACCTTGTTAGATACTTTCTAAAATCCTCTCTTTCATTTGTTTTCCATTTGAATCATACTTTTATTACCATGAAATAAATAAATACATTCATATTATGCATATAACTCTACACTTTCCTTTGAAGTATTTCTTACAGGCTAAAAGGCTTTGATAGGGGATTTCTAAATTTTTACAGATTTTCACTAGAGCTACATTGTAGTATTATCATATTATTGTCTCATCCTGTTTTTTTGGGGGGGCGATTTGTTAAATTAACGTTAATTCTTGGTGATTTAGTTTGGGACATAAGCGGGACAATACTTTTTAGCAGAACATTTAATTAATCCTTCCTCATTCTAAGGAGTAGTAATGTAATAAATTATTTAACAGACTTTGTGCATCTGTGACTATGTGAATATAAGAGAGGGAAAAAAACTTAAAATCTCGGCTATTTGTCTGACTGACGCTTAATTTCACTGTTTGATTTGCCCTTGAAGACTCAGTCCATCAGTCTTTTGAATTATTTGTGAGCAATTGTTCCTCCTCTGGAAGCCCTAGACACTATCCAAATGTGAAATGGGGATCCTTACCCCTCAGAAGCGTACAGCAGAGCTCAGCAGTGGCTGCCGTCGTTGCTGTGTGAACAAGATAAGGACAGCAATATCCAAGCAAGGGGGTTTCAGACCAGACTGCAAAATCTCCTGCAAAAGTAGAATAATTCTGTCTGAACTGAACTCCAGATTTCCACCACCACCATTTGGGTAGCTTAAAGCAGACTCAAATATCTCTACATTATACTGTAGTAGTGTTTCCACTGTTATTTTATTATGTTTTCTCAGGGATTTCCATTGGCTCTGGTAGGCATGAAATCAGTTTCTTGCTGTTTCCTTTGTATGCTGACTCTAAAAAGATGTTGAGTCAGGATCAGGGGGCTGGTCTTGATGGAGCATTACACCCCACTGGCTTCATCTTCAGCCTTCGCTTAATGTCTTCCTAATAGTTTGTTTCTCAAACATTTCCTCCAAGACACCCAATTTTAAATAAAAATAAATAATACAGAGCCCTAAGCTGTCCCTATTGGAAGAAATTTCTGGTTAGCATTTATTCTTATTCAGGAGACGTTTGCTTCATAAAGCTAGTTGACATTTAAAATTCAATCAATTGCAATCTCACCTCGAATTTTGTGCCAGCAGAATCAAGCACAAGCAGCGTACGATAGTTAAATCATAAAACAATTAGGAATAATAGCTCCTTTAGGTAATAATACTGCTAAATAAAATTAAGCTTTGCCTTAATTGTTTCAGATGTTGCTAACTGGCAACTATTTCAAGTCAGATTTCAACATGCTCTGAGCTCAGATATTGTATGTTAGGAATAAGTTGTTTAACATACGAAGAACAGTTAAGTTTCTAATCTCTGGATGATTTGTGTGAATCCATGTGATTCACTTGCTTGGTCCTTTTGTGCTTTACTTGTGCTTTACTCGTGGAAAAAATATTCTGACTGAATATGCCAGGAAAGACCTGGCATAATGTGAAACGCGTCATAAAAAATAATGTGAAATGAAGGAAGGTAAGAAAAATCAATGTCTTATTGTTATGTTTTGCAAATGGGCATGTATTTGTGAATAGGCAGGGAACTGTTACACAGCACTGAACTAGGAGTCCTCTGTAGCAGAAGCTTTGCTTGATCAAAGCTGGGATTTCTTTCATTATTTTCAAAAGCCAGTACACACAAAGCAACCAGGGTATTTCATTAAATGCTGCATCTTTAAGAAGTAGTAGTTGTACATTGAAACCATCTTGACTGTTTCCCCAACCATCTATTGGGAGCAAAGAACTAAGAATATAAGAACATTAAATTGAATGAGTCCTGTGGTTAAAGGTTTTGTAAACCTCTTCACAGTGTAGATTGTTATGAGCTCCACAGAGAGTATTAGCACCTGAGCTAAAGCAATACTTTTTTTTTCTTTACTGGAAATCCTATATTTTTCTTTTCACAAATTAGTATATTCCTTCTGCAAAAAAATGTTCTTATATTTTTCCCAAATGTCAGTAATTTTTTTGACTTGGGGATTTTTTTTTCTATTCTTTTTTGAATTACAAATTAAATACATTTTGTACAGGGTGAGTTTTTTCTTCCCTTGGCAAATCTCAGTTTTACCAGTTTGCCAGAAGAGTTAATCTTTTTTTCTTTCCTCCTCTTTTAGTTCTTTACCTTCTATGCATCTTTCAGAGTTGCTGAACTTGAATTTGAGTACGAAAGCCAAGCTTATCCACAATTTGAACTCATAACATTTATGACATGATCAAGCAAGAGAGAGAAAAAAAAAACCCCACAATGAAATAGCTCAGCAGCCCCCTTACCTTACAGTGTAGGTACATTTCAGGAGCATTGAATGTAATCCTGACGAGACTGTGATGGAGCTATTGGAATCTGCCTAAATAATACTGGGTAAATGTCTGTGTCTTGAAAATGTTTTACAACAAACTGCATTATAATTTTAAAAGAATTGCCTGTCACTATCCCTGTCTATAATGCCACGTCTCTCTGAGGACCCCTTGTAGTCAGCGTTCTGATTTGTCATACCACCTTCTAACATGGCATTATTGCTGAAGGACTCTTTGCATTATAATATAATGAGGTGCCAGTCTCATCAAGTTAAACTCTCGTGCATCAATGTCTCTGGGAGATGATGAAGGCTTTTTACAGCTGCTCCCTGTGACCTTGGAAGAACTGTCTTGTGCTTCTGCATATCCAAATTTCTGAGGACACTCTGAAACCTTTGCGAGGACAGTTTTAACAACTGCTTACATATATTACTGCGACAGACTAGGCAGAACTGTAAAGATGTATTATCTTCTCAGGTTCTATCACAGCAGGTGTCACCTGTAGGAAAACTCTTCAAAAATAAAATTGCATAATGAAGGAAAGGGGTGGGGGAGAGGAGAAAGTTTGCATAATTACACTGAGTGAGAACAATCAGCTAATCTTGGTGATAAGCAGAGTTTGGAATGAAGCCAAATTGTTGGCCAGAAACAGCTTTAGCATGCTGGTAGGTCATGTCTTCTGTCAGTAGGGGAGAGGTAAGTATAACCTTCATTTTTTAAATGTTCCTTTGCAGTCCTGCCCGAGGCTGGGAGCCAGAGAGGATGCTAAACTGCTCCAGCTGCAGTGAGATGCAGCCTGAGTGGTGACTGGAAAAACTGCTTTTGATTTCTGAGGTTCCCTCCTCTCTCCCCATAAGAGTGCAACTCATGGGGAAGTTTGTACAAGTAACGCTGTGATTGAATTAGAGATATGGAAGTTGAATATTTATTTTAAAAGGGAAAGATGTATTAAAAGACTGTAAAAGGACATAGGGTTACCATTCTAGAGCCTTTTCTCTTTCTTCTTGAAGAGAGTTGACTAGCTGATATTCCTTACCTATTTTTCTTGGATCTGAAGTGCCTATGAGTAAATACAAATCTGTTTAAAATATACATGTGCCTCTGAATAGACCTTTTTACAAGCCCTTTGCTGAAATAAATCATATGCAGGTCCCAGGCAGGCACTAAAATATGCATGCAGCATTGAACATGTCTTGTCCAATTTGTGTTGACAGTTAGAAACAAAAGCTACCTGGGCAGAGCATCCACTGGGCCAGGCTTTACATGGACTTTTAAAAGTTTTGCTGGAAGCAAGCTTTAACAGAGCACAAGATTCAACATTAAGTATTGTTCTCATATCTCTGTAACTTGGATTTTTGCTATATATATAATCAACCAAAGTTACATGTAGCTATTTTTCTTCTGTGATTTGACAAGCAGGATAACATTAAGGTAGAAGTGTTTTTATACCATGAGATGAGCTAAATAAATTGCTAGCCATTTGAAAGAAAGGTAGCCAAAAAAAAGTATTATGGAAACTGCAAGCACAGTATATTATGATGGTTGTTGAAAACAAAATCTGGGGAACTGGTGAAATTGTTCATAGTGTATATTATAAAAAAACAAATCTCATGCACTGTAAGTACGGCTATTACCACTTGCACAAAATGGGTGATAAAGTGAAATATGAAGAACCATAGACCCATCAGACTCCTGTCTAAAGCACATAATGTTTCACTTTCACCAAAGTAAATGGTACAATGTGTTAATGGCGTTTAGTCCACCAAAAGAACCGGTGGAATTTTGGTCAGGTTCTCCAGGCAGTTTTATGTGATGAGTGAAATACTGCTTTCAAAAGTTTGAAGGAGACATATCTTGGCAATCCCTGGAAATAGTTTCTCTGCTAAGCTGTGCTGTGATTTATATGAATTAGTATCGGTCCAGCTTCACTGTGAAATTAAATACTACTAGTCCCAAGATATTTGGGTAACTTTTATTCTTAATTTTCTTTTGATAGGTGTAGTGAGTACATTTAAAAGTGGAACAGTCATTCGAATTTTTCACAGAAAGTACAATTATAGATTTTTCTCTCCTTTAGTCCTTAGTGCTTTTTTTGCCTTTTCCTGTAATAAAAGCTATTTCCTTTCTCCATTAAACATGCCGTATATCTGCCTTTCAGATGAATTGTGCCATGCTTATTTAAGCAAACGTGTAGAAAATCACCATCTGCAGTCCTGCTTTTTTACTTGTGAGTATTCCAAGAATCTTGGAAAATAAAACTCGTAGCAGATATGTTTACTACCAATGTATAGTAAGATTTATCATGTCTGGATGTGTGTGGGTTTGGTTTTGTTTTTTGTTGTTGTTTTGTTATTAGGGTTGGTTTGTTGTTTGGGGTTTGGTTTTTTTTCGGAGAGGGGGTGGATTCAGTGAAGAAACAACTGACAACACCCTTGAGAACTAATGAATTCTCTAGAAGAATAAAATGCTGCATTTTTTTTTTTAAATAGTCTAATGTACAAATCCACCACTATATATCTCAGAACAGATAAAAATAACTGAAATTGTATCTCTACCATATTGCAGGGACCTTGTGTGTTGAGAGATTTTGTTCAACAGCAGGATTTGAGTTAGAAACTGGAATGCTTTAAAAGTGTGAAAGATGCGTTTTGTGTTGGTGGAAGATACATCAGGACATTTTATCATTAGCTTATCTGACTCTCATTGGTGTATACATAACTTTTGTGCCTATAAAAGAAAGCCACAGTAAACTTGTATGTTTGGCACTGAGATAATCTGAGACAAAACAATTGGAAAGTAGCATTCTTCAGATATTTCATAGTGCTGTTGTTTTAATGTTGATGTCATGAGGCAAATTGTACAAAGTCCTATCTTGCCAAGTGATGAAGTCTGGCATTCTGAGATGTTCCAGTTTTTGCGAAGCCATACTTACAGTAATGGGCAGAAACACTTTCCTAAATCCATGAAGGAATGCTTCTCACTCTTGGAAGAATAGCCATCAAGTTCAGGCAATATGTTTCATTTATACTTTAAATCGTGGATGCAGTTTCAAGGATTGTAGGTTTTCATATATCTTTTTCAAAGCCAGATACCAGTATAAACAGTTTGGTTTTTTTGTGTTTTTTTTTTTAATTCAACTTTGTGCATAAATCAAAAAAAGCTGGAGAAGAATAGCCTTTAGCTATATCTAACCAAAAGCTAGATTTTAGTCCTGTTACTAAATTTAATGATAAAAGGGCTCAAAGGAAGTACAAGAAGTCAGTGAGTTTGTCTTCTTGGATCAAGGATCAGCTTTCCCGACATGTTTCTGATGAATGTTTATTGAATCTGAGTCCCATTGGGACTTCCACTGGGATCTCTGCGCATTCCAGAGAGGAGACTGACTCCTCAAGTACCTCACTTACATGCAGTGCAACAAACAGCTGTTATGATTAGTGTAGCAATAACCTCATATCTACACGAACCTCTTCTTAATTCACAGAGCTGATCTTTTTGAGTCATACAAGATACTCAGAAATGTAGGTTGCGTTGCAATATTCCTAAATGTTAACTTCAAAATGTATTTTCTGCCAGTCAGCATTATATACTTGAGTAAAGAAGGAAAACGATGCTGGATGATTGATTTGACTAGACTGAACTTTGGCTATTTTTGCACCTGAAGGTAGAAAGTCTTTCCACCTTTATTTGTGAACTGCTTACCAAGGGTAAAGAGTACCCCAGCTAAAATGATTAAATAATTTTGGAATGATAAATCTGAGAACTTTACAGTTCATTAGAAACCATTTTATGAACAGAAAATATCTTTATGAAAAAAAATCACTTCCTTTGCTATCTCTGTCACCCCACACCAAACAAAAAACAACAGGAGAGTCGCATTGATAAGCTGCTGTGAAACTTGAATAGCCTAAAGATGGATTAAAACTTCTCATAAAGAGTGCTTCATCTTCTGTACTCTATCTTGAGATGCAGCTGGGAAAGAAATGTTCTCTTTGAAGCCTTAGTGAAAATGGCAGGTTTCAAATAATCTATAATTACCTAAAATGTCATGATCTAACACATGTGTTTTCTACAATTTTCAAAGCAAAGGGCAGATATCTCCACCCAAGATGAACAAACAGGTTTAGTCAAGAAAGAAATGCTATCTGCAAGATAGAGTTTAATTAAAGTACTGTTGTGAGAAAGTTTTCCACTGGAGGGATCTAATTTTTGATACTTTGAGCAATATCCTCAGCATTGAGGGCACACTTTTCTTTATAAAAAGGAGCAAGATTATTACCAGCAATGTTAGCAAATGCAGAGACTTCTGCCCTTAATAACAAAGAGAAGTCATCTGTTGTCACTCATTTGTTCTGTAAACACTACAGAAACACATATTTCCTTACAGTTAGCAAAGCAGAGGTTAATTTTTACTAGAATAATGGACAGTTACAGTTTGGGGAGGGGGTGAGTTTTTTTCTGGGCTTTTTTTTGGTATTTTGGGGCTTGTTTTTTTTAGAAAATCGCTGTGTACAAAAACTTTTCTGAACCTTTTATATTACATACAATAAATCACTATTTCATGGTCTTCATATAGGAACAAATTAAAATAACTATGAATACTGCACCTGATTATTTAAATTAGTAAAGTTTTAACAGTCACCTACCAAAGTGTGCTAGAAAGAACTAGAAAAAAAAGGGGGAAAAAAGTGTCTAGTGAAGGGGGATCAAGCAGCTTGCACACATAGCTAAGAAAATCAAAGTCAAGATGAAATTGTGGCTCAAATTCAAATAGGCTATTGTTTTGTGTTATTCACCAAGTGGTCATTAGTATAGGAGTATTTGCACTCATTTTTGAAGTCCTGAAGGATTGGTGAAATATATTGCTTAAAACTGACTGAGGGATGATATTTTTCATCTGTCTGAAACGCAATAGGAGTTTTTCATATGGCAGAAGCAACTGGCATCCGTCAGGGCCATAGGTGCATCACTAACTTGGAGGTTATCTAATGAATCATTGCTAATACTTTCTCCAAGGGTTTGGTAGCCTTGGAAGGTTTCATTGCAGAAATTGTTCTTTTTGTGAGATACAGTGTGATCACAGCACTGGGTAACATAAATAACTGTATGTCAGGTTTGCATCAAGCCCTCTTATAATCCATGACTATTTGGACACCGAGGAAGCATACAATTTATAACAATATATCAGCCGTGTTTCTGCAAACAAGTGTCTATTAAGCTCACATTCTGTATTTGCTCAATTTGCTTGGCTTCAGACTGGAGTAAGGAACCTGTTATAAAATACCTGTAATAGCCGTCTGGTAAATAGCATAATTTGTTACATAGCAGATCGAGGAAAAAGGGAGGTTTACGGTGGAAAGCTATATCAATAAGTGCTTTGGTTTCAATCACAAGTGCATCACTTTTTTATTTCTTCACATAAGGTGATAATGAAGAATGATGACCTCATGTCTAGACCTAAGCTTTTAACTTTGTTGCAGCTCTGGGGGCTTTAGTGTTTTTCAAAAAGCAATCAATCAAGTGCCAAAAACTGTCTGGCTAATTACCTCTGAGACTTTCTAAAACTCTTCATTCTTTCCTCATAGAGATGTAGTATTTATAGATTGCTTTGTTGAAGCACAAACTAGGTTATGGCCTATTCTCCTCTCCACCTTTCTTTGCTTCTGCTCTATACTTAAAGAAGTGTTAATGTTGTGAATCTCAGCATTTAACAGTGTTTCTTTCTATCGGAGATTACTGTCACTGCTTCCTCCTAAACATTTCTGGAAAAACATATTTATCTCATGATATAAGACTAACAAGAATATCCAAGTTGTGAGTAGCCTGGGGAGGGAACCTGAGAAAGCCTGACTGAGGAACACCCAGTCACTCAAAGACCTGATGTCACCCAGATCCAGTGAGGTGAATAGCAACAATGATTTATTTGACTAAATTTGAGATTTGTTTGAATTATCTATTAACCTAGAAGTCAGTGGTATTTCAAGCAGAACAACATATAATCAAGGAGAAAAACTAAAAAAGCTGGAAAGGGGCCTCTGGAGGTCTTGTAGTTCAACCTGCTGCGTCAAGGAGGGCAAACCTCAGTGCTAGATCAGGGAACTCGAGGGTTTCTCTGGGCATCCTATTCCAATGCTCAGTCACTGTCACACTGAAGAGTGTTTTCCTTATGTCCCTATCTTCCTGCTCAATAGCGATCAGTAGTTGAGGTAGCACAGGCTTTCTGTGTAAAGATCTCAATAAGAGGCCAAATACTCAGAGTGTTCTTAAGGGTCAGATACACAAGATGCTGTTTTACATATTTATTGTTTTCGTCCAGGTACTTGAATGTATTGGTCAAATTTTTCTGGTACCTTTAAGCACTTTTGCATCCCAGAGAGAAAATATTTGCAAACGTCTCTGGCTTGACCAAAATTAAAAAACATAATAAAAAAAAAAAGCTCTGAATATATGGGGCTAAGCTTCACTCAGCTAATTTTGGGAGCTAGCAGCTTTTCTGTAAACAACCAGATCTTTAATGGAACAGATTAATGACAAGCCTAAATTTTCCGTCTTAAAGTGGAGTTTACACTCACAAAGTCCGACCAGTAGCTCCACTTATGAGAAACTATTTGACTAGAAAGTGATCGTGGTCCAAGAAAAAAACCCCTGAGCTTCCTTTTTGTGTTAATACATTTAATAGATGTTAATACTTTTTTTGTGACAGTGAAACTTAAAATGATTAAAAGTTTGAATTTTATCATTAATTTAAATACAATGAAGTAAACACACAGTATGTAATCATACGAGCTAGTTTTTTTCTGGGTAAACTCAAGTATAACTCCAATGTTCTTAGAACATCAACAAAATCAGGGAATGATTGCAACTGGCATATATAATAAGCACTAGTTATGGTTGATGTATGAGACAATTATAATGCTTTGCAGGAAAATCTAATAAATCCCAGAACAGTTACTCTGTAAAATCTATTTTTATGGAAATTAGGGTGTGAATATCACATCTATTACAGCAAGAGGGCTATACAGGCAATTCTGACAGCCTCAATCAAAAGCAGTGTCCACTTCTGAAAGGTAATTGTTTCTGAAGTTTTGCACACACAAAATAACAGGTGTTCCATTTTCTGAAATGAACAGTTTAATATTAAAATATGAAAATCTTCATAATTTGCACACAGCTTGATGAACTTCTGCAACAGACATGCACCTGTTTTGACACAGAGGTTAAAAGACTGGATAAATTGTGGTGGATGTAGTTTAATATTTTGGGAATCAATAATTATCAAGAGCTCTAGTTTGGGTTAATCTTCTGATATATGTAGCATCCCAAGACTAACAAAGGCTTTGGATGCATATGGTTGCATTAGATATGTGTTACAATGAGCAACACCCTAATTTTAATTCTTCTTTTTAGAAAAGGTTAGTAAACTAGCATTACTTCTGATTTATGCAGCCCAAGGATGCAAAGCTTGTTCTCAATCTTCCATTTACTTCTTTAACTGTTTTGGATATGAAAAGCAAAAGACAGAACATCCCCTAGAGAGCTGACAGATGATTGTGAGAATAACCTGTCATTCCTAATCTTGGTTTTAAAGTGTTTCTTGAATGCTTTAGGTCCTTTTGCCTGGGAATGCTCTTCAAGTTTTCATCTCTAAAAGATGATAGAAAGCTATTAATATGACTTTATGCTTGTCTGAGGTCTCCAAGGACAAGCTTTGAGTATTAGATATCTAAGATAGGCATCTATAATCCCTTTTGCATCAACTCGGACTGCATTTGCACATTTGCAAGAGTTATAACCAGTCGGTAACTTGATGCAGATGCCTAATTTTAAGTACTGTCGCAAATGGTTCTGGAAAACGTCCCAGGTCTCAGAAAGTCACATAAACATGTGCTTAACCTTGGTCATGCAACTAGTGAATTGCTCACATACTTCCTGGAGTCAGAGCTGATTTAGAAACTTAGAAGCAGATCATGTGAATTAGATAAAACTCCATCTTGAGAACAGTCAATAATCTGCCATTTTAGCTACTAGTACATCAGTTATAATTTTTATCAGCAACACGTTAGGACTTCTTAGAGTAGAGTAGAAAATACCCTGCAAGAAAGGCACTGTCAGGCAGAACAACTTCTTTGGCAATCTGCTTGCTATTCTATTAGTAGATGTACCACTAGAAACAAGCTTCACCCACACTTTCAGTAATTATTTCTAGTTGATCCCAGTTGCTCAAGTCGCAACATATTTTCTTCCTCTTTAAAAATTTTTCAATTCAGCCACCTCACCCAAAACATTTCTTAATCATATAGTTGCTAGTCTCCCTAGCAACATTTTTGTCCTATCAAAGAAAGAAGTAGAATCATAAAATGTGAAACTTTAATAAATCTTTGCATAAGTTCCTCAGGTTTTGATTTAGTGAAGCTGACATACTCTCTTCACTCAGCTCTTGAAGGCATTAATTCCCTTTAAGTCAATTCTCTAAGCCTTTTGTTAGAGTTCCTCTTCTGTACCTGCTTCTTTGAGGAAAGCCATTTCCCTACAGAATAAGAAATTTCCAAATGAGAAGCGATATGAATCTTTGAGGAGCCAAGTGACTACGACATGAAAACAAGATAATGGGATATATTTTATCTGGATTGAGAAGCATCTGCCAAGTACATCTCAGAGGAGCTGTCTGTTACGAAGAGTTTAGAATAGATTGTTTACCCCATTAAATATCAGCAGAAACTCTACTTTCGCATTGATTTCCTCCATCTATATTCTCAGTTGGGGAAGCACAAAAAGATTTCAGAGAGAAACAAGAAAATCTTACGGAGTAATGCAGCAACTGGAGGAAAAATTAGGCATTTATTGGTAGGAGTATCAAATTCTTTGCTGCCTGGTTTTATATTCTCCTGGTATTTTTCCTACACAGTGTTTATAATTAAAGTGAAAGACTAGGGTGTAGACACAAAGCCTGTTGCCACCACCGGGAAATCTTTTCTCAACAAGGTTGAAATCCAGCCCATAAATATAGTATTACCCAAGAAGAAAATAAAGACCCAGGCTGTATTTGGGTTTTGGGTGGGGTTTTTTATTTCTCTGCTTGTTTTGGATTTGTTGTGGGTGGGGTTGGTTGGTGGGGTTTTTTTGGCTAATAACATAGATTCCCAGTTCTTGAACCTCTATCAAATTGACACATCAATCAAATTAGGCACATGCTTAACTATCTTGATAAACTGAGGCCTTAGTTGAAAGTAAGAACTCCTGAGGGCATGCAAGAAGAAATTAAAGCCCAGGCATTCCAAAGAGCAATATCCTGGTATTAGCGTAAGGTCTACATAGAAAATATTGATGAGAGCCTGGTAATAGAAACTGGGTTTCTTATTTTTTAATTTCTTAATTAGATTTTTAATTTATTTCCTTTCAAAGGGTTTAACTCTTTTTTCTTCAAGAACCTTTTGAAAAGTTCATAGAACCACTATAGAATTAAAACAGTATGTTATAGCATACATTATCTCAAAGATATTATTTTAGCATGAACAGCTTTTAAAACTTAATCACCTAACCAGCACACATTCCTAATTGATCTCTCCCTCTAGGACCACTACATTTTCTTGACCTTTTAATAACTGATGGCTTTAGAGAAAAGATTGTTCAGCTAGCTTCTTAAAAGTCAAAAGAAGATCTGAGGTATATTTGCAAAATCTGAAGAAGACATACCTAAAGCGAGTCGTGGCCTTGGGAAGTTCTGATTTCCTTGTTCTTCCCACAGGTTTCAGTCACTCCTCCAAGGACAGAAGTTGGAGATTGGGATCGGCTGAACTGTTCTGCATTTGAGGAAGCTCATTTGGGAGATGTCAGTCACCTACTGCTCCTTCTGTATGTGAGTGTGGGTTACTTCATTTAAATATTTTTAAAGAGAAAATAAAGTCTATGTCTATTTCAAATTCAGGTATCTATGGTTGCTAAAAACATGAGCAGGAAAAAGTAGATGGCAAAGTCTTTTTCCCGTGCTGTCTCTTGTACTAAACACTATCAAACTGTTAAGTTTCAGATCTTTTCTGAGTGTGTAAATTCAGGGTTTTTTTTCTTCATTTTCTTTTCTTGGTTTTACTTAATTAGCTTCATTCTCACACTCTGTCTGTGTATTCTACATAATATCTAGCTTTAACTCTAAATTTACACTGTATGGGTAATGCTTTCTTAAAAAAATAAAAATTAAGTCTTAGAAATGACTTCAGCAAAGTTGCTGTTGCTTCTGCCAGCAGTGATGTGGCCCCATGAGTGGAGGTTAGGATTGGATAACATCTGCACTGCCTACTTTATTCTTGTTTACGTACCCCAGGACAGCTGGCTCTTCTAGCAGCCAGTCATGTATGTAATTGTAGTTCCAACTGGCTGAAGCCTCTTGCTTAAAGGGTTGCTCTATTGACAAGTTTGTGTCCTGCTGTGTGGCAGGCAGAATGTCTCCAACGTTCTGAGAAACATGAAAGCCCATATTCTACACTTTATTGTTTGAGTTTTATGCTGATATGATGCTACCAGCATCATTCAGCAGCATTATCTTAATGTGAAAATGGACTGACATGATGAAAATTCAGGCCAAGTTTTCAGCTAGGAAAAGACTTTCTGATGAGCTTAGTGATATTTATGCTTCTTCACTTATGGAAGTTTGATCTGTCCCTTCAATATGTTCCATCTGCTTTCTGTGTTGCAGAAAGAACAAATTGTTTACAATTGCATTGTTTTTGCCTGGCACATGTTTGGGTAAGTTTACTTGCCAGAAAAACTGTATGAAATATTTTTCTTTGTAACCAATGTAAACAAGTTTCAGAGGTGCCTATTCTCTATGATAGGAAATGCCATTCTATATGGCTGTGCATGTGATGTAGAAGGTCAATACTTTTGAATTGAAGACCTGCAAACTCAGCTGCTATGAAAATCACTGTAAAGTCAAGTAAAATCTAAGGTAAAGTGAAAGCTCAATAAGTAAGTGTATAGCTACTGTTCAAAATGACTTGTGGGCAACACTAAAAACAGCAACATATGTTTACATTTCTGGCAAACGTCTTCATGGTGCATAGAAATGCAGCAGTTAGTGCACTTAGCTACAAACTGATGATGTTATTTATCTGAAGTTTTAATTAATTCTGAGAGCATATTGAAAATGCTAACAAACATTTAATTGTTGGTTTTCCATTCTTTTCCTATCTGTGCAAACGCTGTGTTTGTGCAGGGAGCAAACCTCTGCTGCTCTGTGGCAGCTCAGTGCCGTCCATTGTGTTCCTGATTACATCTGCTGAGCCATAAACAGAATGTACAAGGTATGTTCAGATCCATTATTCTTCTTTTGGTTACGCACACACTGAACACAAAACCAAATTTAACTGCACTTTAAAGAAATATACTGAAATGAAATTTAACTGACTTCTTAAAATTATGTCCTGCCTAATCAGGGTGCTGCTGCACATGCAGTCATGTTTCTTCCATGTATTTCCTATGAAGATTTCACATTGCTGTGATGCTAGCTATACACAATGAGTTTATTCTGTGTTTGAAATACATTCACAATGCTGTAGTCATTTATTTTGACAACACAGTCATCACAAAGCAACAGGGCGTGTAAGTTCTTTGCTCTAAGGGCATTTGGGATTGAATGTTTGACTTCCCCTCTAAAAACGAAGTTGAATAAAACACCCAAAAGGTGACAGTTTTATCAGCTTAAGTGAAGAAGCAGTTCTTGGCACACTGAGAACTTCGTGAGAAGTTTAAATGTTCTTGCTTTGATTTCACCAAAAGGATGAGCCCTTTGGAAACTGCTGAATACACTATGTCAATAAACATACTTCATTATTAAACTGTTTGATATACCCTTGCTCAAACACCTTAAATACATAGATTTTGTATACTTGAAACCCAATAAGAAATACTTCAATAGAATATTCCTTTTTTGTATCTCCACAGATCACTTTCACTGAATTACAGAAGACTGCAAGCTGATTTAGAGAAAACAGTAATTGACTTGACTAGCTACTTAAAAGTTGGTTGCTTGATTATCAGAAAGCTTTTCAGGTTCCTGGAGAAGTTTAATAACTGCAAACCATCCTGACTGACAAAAATAAGGTAAAATAGAGATGGCATTAGCCCTAGTTTGGCCCCATAAGTGGCCAGTTAAACAGGAGCACAACACTTCTGTCTCCATTACGCAGTCCCTTTGTGTACATAATCCTAGGATGTACACAAGTCTGGGATGGGGTTGGATTAAGAGATGCGATTAAAAGGTAGACCCATGATGCAGAGTAAAATTCTAATCTCTTAGGGATATTGTGCTATTGCGGAAAAAATGAGAGACCAACCCCCATCCAAAAACTTGCCTTCTCAGGTACCATGTGATAAGCGGTTTGTCCATGAAACTCCTTCAGAAATTCTTCTACTCTTACATGACTGCTTTCAGGCCCATTCACTCTGCTAAGTGTCTGATAGCTGATATCTTGAGAAAGAGGTTCATCAATTATTTTGCTTGAAAAAAACCTGTTGATGAAGAGCCTTCAAAAATGAAGTTTAATAACTTCACAAGTTTTAAAAGCCAAATTTTTCCAAACCCATGTGTATAAAATGCCTTAGGCATTAAAGAAATGGCAATGGTTACACCAAAGCAGAGTTGTGTTTTCTCATACATCAAATAGCATCACTAATTATTTCATTTTAGAAGTACTTCCTTTTGATGAGATTTTTCAGAACAAAAGTTTTCTTAAGTGTAATAATTTGTATACATAATACATCTTAGAAGGAATGGCAGATCACAAAGTGATGGAAGCAACTTAAGCTTCATCAACTCATTATGCAGGAGCAGAGAGTGGGAGATGCTGAGATATGAAACGGAATGGGAAATTACACCAGAAGAACAGTGGCTTATATTTCTGTCTTTACAATACATAATTACTTTCTAGTACTTCTGTGTATTGTGTGGTGTCCACTTTGATACTCTTCCCTCTTTAAAGATATGAAATCTCATCTTTTTTTCCATTGAAGTCCAGGCAAAACTTCTGCTGCTTCAGCAGGGGCAGAACATAGCCCGTGCTTCTCTCTTCCCCACGGAAAACGCAGTGGGATTATTTGCCATATTGGCAGTTCAAAAGCATTGTTCATAAGATAGACTATTCACATTTTGTCAAGTGAGAAGTTTTTGAGAGAGTTCACTCATGAATTATATAACTGAGGAAACTGTATGTGGAAAGGTAATTTTGAATCACTAAAGCATTTCAATTCTTTTTTTGAAGATGGCCAAATGTTCACATCTCTCTATGAATTTATTTTTAGCTCTGCTTTTTCTTCTGACCTGAGTGACCACTGGTCTGGTAAAGATTTGAAGCATTTTTTGTGTCACAAAAAATGAAATACTATGTCCTCTCAAATTTATGTGTTGGTAATGAGGAAATGCTTATAGAGTTTTCAGCTTTGTTGCCAAGTTCTTTTGTGAAGTTTCGTGGAAAACTCCGCTTTGGTTTGCATCTTTCAACAGCAGACTTTCTCTATTTGACTATTTAAATTCAAATATCTGTGTGTATATCTCTTTCCTCTTAAATTTCTGTACATCACAAACAATCACAGTTGGGTTGTGAGGATAACAGTAATTTGATTAGGTGTTACTGATTTAGGTACAAGTCATGCCATACATCAGCCCACTGAAAAGATGGCATTTCATCAAGAATTAACAACTTCATCAGTGTTGTATGTATTACTCCTATACAGTTCCTTTTAATATTTTTTTTGATTCAGAAGTTTCACATTTATGTCTAATCTTTACATTCGATCAAATTCCTAACATCATATACCATAACTTACACTTTAATGTGTAGGTATTAATTGTCTCTCTTCCTTCAAACACCCTGTCTATGATCTTTTATCATTCAGCATCATTAAAAATATATTTTAGGGCTGCAGAGTAAACAATTTGCAATGATAAAAAAATAAATAAATAATTGCTTTCACTAATCTTGCCTTTAATCAAAAATCTATTTTAGTAGAAGTAGTGTTGATTAAATTCAGTTAAAACAAAAGGCCAGATACTCAAAGGATCTTAATACTGTTCACACAGAAACTACTCAAATATTGCAAGCAGTAATTGGATAAAGAAACTTTATATGTTCTACACTTCTGAAAGGTAATTAAGAGATAAGTAATACACAGGTTATAGGCAGAAACAATTGACATATCACATCTTGACTCCTGAGGGGAATCGATGCACGGGGCTCTAGAAACAACATGCTATTTAGTTTGCGTGACCATGGGACATAAATTCACAAAATAAATAGGACAAATTCCCATCTCAATGCTACCAAAGTAAAGCTGGAATATCCTAATTGGCTGCAGAGGAACGGCTCTGAAGTGACACCACAGGAATGAAGAACAGATTTTTGATGGGTGCCAGGAGTGTTCTGGTGTTACTGAAGTGCTGGGAGGGAAAAATGCATCTGACAGAGTAAGGTGAAGAGACTCTGGTCCTCACTTCCACCAGCTGGTCCAGCCACTGAGGGGGTCATCATCATGACCCCCAGAAGAGATTCCAGCAGGACCAAGATCTTGTAAAACATCATAGCAAAAATAGATATTTGTATATACAGCACAAAATTTTGTTTATATGCAGGTTAATGGAGTTTAGCTATTGGCTTCCATGAGAGCAAATTGCAAGCACTTTATTTGTATGGTATCTACACGCCTCTTATTCTGTCTCATGCTCTGCATGAGGAGAGCAAACTGGAAATTTCATCTTGTAAGCAGCACTGAAACAACCTGACCGGTGTGACGTCTTTGTATCCCAGCAGGACAAACTGCACGCTGGCCTTGGAGAATGAAGATAGTGGGGAGCAGATCCCAAACTGCTCTGGAGATCCTCCCTCTCCTCAGACTCATTCAGAAACATAAACAAACTTCAGCTGAGATTAAAATTGTTTTCTTTTGTGTGTGTTTATACAATCTAAGCAGAAAACAGCCTTCAAGATGTCTAGGGTTGCAAATTATGCAGGGACCGTAGTCTATACTGATGTAGAGGATCCTCCATAGGGCTGGAGACTGTCCTGTCTCCCTGACCAGCTACCGGGTGAAGTTTCAGAGTTAGAGAACTAGAAAAAGCCATGACCCGGATCATTTTAAACCTGGTCAGATGATAAAGGCAAAGAATCCCCATTACAGTGACACGAAGAGCCTCCATCGTACACTGAGTGTACCTCAGCATCCTTGTTGGGATGTTCCATCAGACCGGGTGAGAACAAGCACGAAAGCAGGAGATAAAACAATCTCTGGCCCCAGGAAGCGGGAATCTGTCAAGAGCAGCCTACGGACATTTGGCAGAAATGGTGACCTAAAAGCTGAGCACTTGAACTTACAGCAGTGCCTGTGGCCATGGCCATGTAAGTATTGTTAGTGTAGAAAGCAAATAAAAATGTTATTGCAAACGGTAATTATCTAGCCCAAAGTACACATAGATCTTAATGTGTTCCTGCACTCCATCTCTGCTTACCAATAAACATGACTAACCACTGCAGCAATAATAATAATTGGGGAAAAAAAAACCCCAAACCACAACACAACCTCTAAATGGAAAAATAACATATTTTTCTTTTATTTAGACCTCTTAAACTCCAGTGGGAATGACAGGGAGCAAATGAAGACAGAATATCCCCCACAGTCTCTGTAGGAGATTGCTTCCCACACTGACATGAGTGCTTGGGTATGCAGAAGAAATTACATGCACTGAAAATACCACTCATTGTGTCAAAAGAACCTGGTAATTTTGTATTAAAAAATTGAAATTATTAAGAGCCAGGTTACACCCTGGATCAGTAAGTATAGTTCCTGTTGACATCGTATTCATCCCTAGCAGCAGGCACCGAGAGTATTACATTCCATGGCTGTGTTTCGCTAATGATTTTTATTAAAATGGTATTTGCAAAGTACTGCATGTTTTACAACATGCAGTGTATCTAGGACTCTTACTAATTTGCTGTGTTCTACTCATCTAAGACTTTATAAATTCTTTTGACATTTTCAGACATTTTACCCAGCTGTTTTCGTTGAGATTTTGGTTTTTCCCTCCTACTTTTGGCATGGAGTGACATTGCAAGGACTGAGGACAATGATGCTGTTCATGATGAGGGAACTCAGCAGCACTGTTTTTTTCTTTCCTTTTGCCCCCTTTTGTATTGCACATGGTGCAATTTTTACCTGCTGATCTTTGCCTCTGCCTTTGTACACTTCGATAAAACCAAGACTTTCAACTTCCTGGGGTTTAGGGGACAGTTGTGCAAATCATCTTAAATCCCTGATGAATTGTTTGAGGCTGGAAGATACACGCTGCCCGAAGTGTTCCTTAGCACTTTCAGACTCCTCTTTTATGGCAGGTGGGGAGGGCAGTGAATGTGACAGTAAAGAGTGGAGAGGCAGAAAATTGCAGTGCTAAAGAGGTGATGGGGAAGGACTGGGTTTTCCTGGTTCAGGAAGTTGGTACCATGCTTTGGATTTCCATCTAAGAGATAAAAGATAGATTTCAAAAGGGAAAGAAGGACCGTAACACATTTGTGGAAGTGAAAGACTGCCACGTTGTTGTAACAGGCCACTGTAGAGGATAATTCAGGCTACTGTAAATTATCAGTGATACATGCAGTTATTAGTCACAAGCGGCTTTTGGGCTCATTGGCTTTCCTCAATCTAGATGAAAATTGTTTATATAGAATTGCCATTAGAGGCAGATGTGAGGTCTGTTCTTCATATAGGTCTCATCCGTGATGAATGTGTGGTTAATAACTTTTTTTTTGAAAATGGTGGTGTTACTAAGTATTCCACCTCTGGATTGCATTGCAGTATCAGAACCCCCTGTCCGTCTGTGTTTTGTGAGCTTAGACACAGTATGAATAGCTGAAAATATTTTAAACATCAGTAGGTGGATTCCTGTGCAGAAGTAAAAAGAGAAAATAGTTTCTAACTCCCTCCTTCAAAATTGAACACCTTTCAGTTTTTCATTTACTATCAAAGACCTAAATTCTTTTATGAAACATTCATATTTTGCCAGATATATCTTATTTTAACAAGGGTAGACAGAAAAATAGTGCTTCCAGCAGGGTTTGGTTTAAGAGAAAAGGGATTTTTTTTCATTTTTAATTCAGATCTGTTGCTTTATTCCTTTTATTCTTTTTCCCTGCTAAGCTTTATCTCATTAAAGAAATTAAAGACCTACCTTTCTTTTGATTATGATAAAGAAATAGAATATCTGAACTGTCAGATCATGAAAAAAAAAGTTTGCTGATATGAAGTTGTATGACTCAGATCAGGTATTAAGTTGTTTTTTTTTTAATTAACTTCCTTTAGGGCAACTATGTAGTCAGAAAATGATATGAAGTTTATTTATAAAGAGTAAACTAAATTGTAAAGTTTAATTTCTAATGAAAATCTAGAAATGTAGAAATTTCAGGAATAATATCCTGAAATCTACTCACTACATGTGGAAAGATAGGAATAAGAAATGCCAGCCTGCTCTTGGGGGGATGATAGTGTTTGTATGGATTCATTGCAGTGTAAGCTTTTCCGTGAAAGATTTCCTGTTGTCAGAAAATATATATAGAAGTAATAGTGGATGAGAAGGGAAGATATGGGAATCCAAGGCCACCTTTGCCTCCGATGGACACTCTGCAGCCTGGAGACTTTCTCAGGTCCATGGGGTAATCTAATATCCCCCAGCAACCACAAAGAAAAGAGTCCTTTGCCTGCAGTTCAGCAAACCCTTGGAACTAAATTGCTTCCAGCTGTGTTTTGCTCACATATTTTTTTTCTAAGATAAAAGCTTTGCTTCAGAAATGACCTGATTTTTTTTTTTTTCCCCAGCTACCTTTATTTGTGGGGTATATTGTCTCTGATAAACTGATTTCATTTTAAATGAAGAACAATTAGAAACTGGTTAACTTCAGCATATTAACAGACAGCGTGAAGGGCTAAACCAGAAGGCGGCAGAATGAATAGAAATTCAAACCAGTAGGCACACACTTTCTTGATTATTAATAAAAGATCTTATTTTTCTAGTGTGAGCATCTGGCTTCTCCAAAGAAAAGTGTCAGATGAAGAAAATGATGGAGGGGAGGGAGTGTGATCCTTGTCACTTAACCACACAGAGCAGGTGCTCAGGCACCATCACGTTATTCTTGGTTTTTACTCCTACCAGCAGATTTTGTCAGGTGGTCTGTTGTGTATATTTGGGGTATTTCCCATAGTTCTTCATCTCCTCCTCTTGATTAGAAGCGTGTTTCTGGTAGGAACAGCTTGTAAGGAAAAAAGAGCAGGCTTAAGAGATCTTTAAAAAGTCAATGAGTCTTCAAGATAACAGCCTGAGTGTCGGCAGTGCCTGCTCGTGGTGGGGATTTGAACGGAGGAGAGGGGAAAAGGCCACTCTGCCTTTGTGGCAGACGTCAAACGCCAGTGACGGCCAAAGAGCAAATCTGTTGCCTGATAACAGGAGTGAGACAAGGCTTAGCAGATTACCTGCAATATCTTTATTTCCCTTATCTTTATGGCAGTTTTATTTTCACAGTGCAGGGGTGGATGTAGCCCTGAAGGAGAGGAAAGAAAAGTCCAGCCGATTTTCCCCATTTGCAGCTGAAAACAAATCAACAGGCAGGCAGCACCAGCAGCGGCGTTTGTTAGTATGAATCATGTGTTAGTGTGACACAGGGTTAAATTTATTGTAATGGAGTTAGAAATATTTTACTGAACAGAATTTTAAAAATGTAATTGCGTGACAGAAAACAAATTTAATCGTGAGGAGAAGCAGCTCAAGAACCCTTTGCAGTTTCAAACAGAGAAATGAGATAGAAGAGACTGGCAATTTGATCTTTATTACGATAAGGATTTATAATAGAACCAGCACTCCTGCGTGTTTCCTTGAATTAGCCAGATTTTCCAAAGCATTCAGTACCTGGCTGAAATAAAATGAGCTTCTCCAAATAACTTTAAAATAAAGTGTTGGAATGTCTTTTCCACAACAAAAGGCGATGTTTAATGCATTGTTCCCTTTGTCCCCCCACAACAAATATTGTGCCCATGTTTGTGTGACAGAGAAATAGATTAATCCCTTCCTTAATTTACAATGAAATCCAGCTTTGCTTTTTCTTGCTCAACAACATTATTTGCATTTGCAATATTATGTAGACTAGACATCATAATGAAGAAGATAGATAAAACTATTTTTTATGGGTGTCATCCCAGATTTTGAGAGGTGCTCCTGCTCCTGCCACAAACCAGACTAATGGGTCCTACCTGGCTCCTGCGACCTCAACAGGCAAAACAGCATCTCGTTATTTTCCCTTAATTGCTCAATTAAGTCTATGGTCACTTTGTACCATCGGAGCAGCAGAGAGAAGCCAGAACGTAAAGGCAGCCCCATAGCTTGACGGTATAAAGTATGTAACGCCTTTTCTTATCCAGCTGTACTTCAGTCCTATTTACACAAATCAGTTCACTCTTTAGATGTATTTGAAAGCAGCAAAAGTGAGGTATTTTTTCAGTTCCATTCTTCCCAAACATGATAATCTTGTTTACATAAGCACCATTTGAATTTACAGACAAATAAACCTTGAAAGAAGATTCATAAGACTGTGTGTGTGTTGCAAGTTCCAGTGATGCCTGACTTTAACAATAAAAATTGGAATAGCATTAAATGTAGAATGAATGCTGGTATTCTAATGCAAATTTGAAGCTGATTAGCATTAGTAGTTTTAATAATATTAATAGCAACAATGTCGGATGAAATAAAGTGATATTGTTATCTGTGTTCTATGCAAAAATTCCTTCTTTATTTTTTGATTGTAATTTTGTATAAATTCAAAATCTCTTCAGATTCCCCCGTAGCAGAACAGTCAGTCAGACCTTTCCTTACATTATTTTTCAGTACAATTGCTGAGTGAACTAGCTTGAGAAAATGTAATAGAACTACATAAATGCCTACGTGGAAGAGATTGCTTATAAAAGCTGTATAAATTAAAGGTAAGAATTTTCTAATGAATTTCATTCTTGCTTTTATTAAACTTCTTGTTTGAAGTAAATGTTTCAAAGCACTAAGAAGCAAGATGCACAATTTATCCATTTCTGATAGATTCAGTATAAGCTTTTAAGAGATGACATTTTTTATTAGTTAATTAAAACTTAAGAATATCTGCAGTTTTATGACCTTTATCAGTTTTATGCACCAAACATTGTAAGAATAAACTTGATTTCACATCTGGACATATGAAAATGGTCAATGACTGATATGACTGCCTTAATGCATTCAATGTAAAATAAGATTTCTTGGTTGTTTATAATTGTATTGCATTTAGGAAGAAATATTTCACTGCATGAAGCAACAGGAAAAGTCGGGGCTTCACACTTTACCTCTGAGTAACAAATTGTTTTAACTAGATTACTAATAATTATGAGTCATGACACAAGCCTAAGAGTTTAATGTTGCTATTTAATCACATGTGGATTGTATCCACTAAACAGCATTATGACTCAGTTTATTGCTGTTTCATTATTTATCCTGCAAGGATAATACTAACCAAAAAGAGCAATGAAACACAATACATAAGTTCAGCTCATTTATGCTTTTTTGTATCTTCCAGCCACCACTGAAATTGCACTTTTTAATAGCAAGAGTTCTCTAATTTCTTCAAAGAAAAACTTGCCTATGTTGAAAATAGTCAGTCAATATCAGCCTAAATGGATAAAGCTACTTAAGTGTAGCTTAGTTAAGTATTTTAAATTAAATTTATTTGGGAAAGAGTCTGGATAATGGTGAAAGCAATAATCAGATTTATATGTGTAAAAATGAAAAATGACAAAAAGCATTAAACAGCATATATGTAATACAAATGAAGAAATTAGTTTAGTCAACCAGGTGAACGAGGGATGATAGGCAGTGGAGTATCTACTAGGCAACCCATTGAGACAAAATTTTATTAATTCAAATTTCTAAGTATCTAGATGGCTTTGTTAAGAAGAATGAATAATTAATTTTAAAAAATGAAACAGTCATGACATTTAACTCCATTCAAACTGAAAATGCGGTGAATGAATCAGACATTCTGGGGAAAAAAAGAAGAGGAAAAAGTTCAATACTAAACAGGTAGAAATGAAGTACAGAACTAATGTTTTTCAGCCTCTTGAGTATTTCCAGAGTGATACATCTCATCATAGGTCTACCTTTTGTAGCTTGTTCTCGCTCTCTACCTAATGGCTTAATCACAGAAAAATAATCTTTCTTTTTTCTTAGTTTTCTGCTTCATTTTCTGATCATCTTCAACACAGCAGGGTTGTGAAAAAAATTATCATGGAACTATAAATTTGAACATTCTGGGGAAAATTTTCAGAGCAGGAATGTACATTCCTCCTTGAAATTAAAATTCTCCCTTCACCATGGGCCCATAAGCACTTTTGTCTTAGTTTTAACAAGGTTTAACAGTTGCTTTCTTCTGCTGTCTTAAAACACTTACTGTGTTTAATGTAGACTGTCTAAATACAGAGTCTTTTAGATAAAAGGCTGCCAGAAACACTGAAAAATGTTTGTATGTGTTATTTCACATATAACCAGAATTTTATGTACTTCTTACATATATATGTAAATATATTTATAATTTATTATATTATAAAATATATGCTTGCTATAAAATATTTAGCTTATATTCTATCAAATATTATAATACATTTACTATAACATAAAATTATAAAATATTTTATTTATATTAAAAGCATAGCGTATAATACTAAACATATTATGAAATTGGACTATCTACATAAACAGTTCCCACATCCAGAATCATGGTTACAGTGCTCCATCCCATATTCTGGAGAGTCTTGGGAGTTCTTTTATCCAATATAGACCATGTTGAAGCCAAAGAAGGGTGAGACATGGTCCTTGCTGTACCTATGGCTGTATCTAGTTCCTTTTATCTCCCAATACGGAGGCAATAGCACAGACAATTGGCTTATAGAACCACTTTAATTCATTCTAGGAAGAATACAAAAGGTGTTCTGGAAAGCCAGATTGCCTGGGAAGGTGGTTCTAAGTACCTTAAAAAAATCCAGAGTAGGAAGATCAATCCTGCTCCCCTGTTCACTCTCACTACTGCTCTGACAAGTCAGCCCATTACAGCCAGTAGGATGATTCCATATGAGCAAAGAAGTACTTACTGTGAGTAAGTGGGACACAAAAGGCCCTTAGTGGCTCTGCTATGAAAGCTATTTAAAAAGTAGTTAGCGAGGGACCAGGAGGAGTGTGCCAGAAAAATCCCATAATTTCAGCTAGAAATGTGCCAGACCCTGAGCTCAAAGCTCTGGAAATACTCTCATCACGCATACTTGAAAAAGCATCCTGCAATTTTCATGAAACCTTTATTTATAAAAAAGCACAAAACTAGATTCCCTTTTCCCAAGTTTGCTTTACCATACAGTCATATGGAAGTAAGAACCAGAAATTATAGGGACAAATATTGAAACATGTTGTTTTTAATGACTTATTTAGAATCTTTTATATGTTTGTATTTAATGTTGGTGTTTATGAAGAAATAACCAAGATAAAAGAGACTAACACTGCCATGTGTGCTAGATGAAGTAGACATCGGAAATGAAAGTAATTTTGGAAAACCGTATATAAGAACTTGAGTTTTGTTCAGAAGTTACAAATAAACAAACAGGAGGAGATATTGAAAAGATGTTTCACATGTATGTATTTGGAGGCCTTTGAGTTCAACCAGTGGGAGTGAGTATGGTTTATAGGGTCCTTTGAGGTTTTGGGGGGTTTTTGTTTTATTTTTTTAAAATTGGACTAGCTTTTGATCCCAAGTCATGTTTGCGAATAATCAGAGAGGAAAATGGGTTCCATCATACAAGTGACATTAGCCTAGTTTTTCTCTGAGAATAAGGAAGGCAACCATTTAAGCCTGATTGGAAATGCCTGGGCATTACTCTGTTTTTCAGAAATCTGCTTCTGCACCACATTAACCCCAGCCACGTTTCCTAACAAAAGGAGAATGGGACCTACTAGATTAAGTGCTTCTTCTGTATGTATTTTATGAGCTCTCTACTGCTCCTCAGTGTTTTGTAGTTTAAAAACCAGAAAACATCTAGGTTGTATTTATATCTGAGTGGCATGTTATGTATTATTAATAAATACAGGGTATTTACTTCATTGTGCCGTGGTTTTGGTCATATAATATACATATGAGATACATGGATAGAAACCTTCCTTTATGTCCTATCTAAAGCAGCAGCAGTGCACCTGCTAGAAATCCTTACCTGGCAGAGAATACTACCAGAAAATGAGTTTTCCTCAAAATACCTTGAGGTTGTCCACATATTTAGGCATTACTACAATCCTCAAGAAGTTTTGATTCAGGAGGATTTCTTTTTCTGAACTTAAAAACCTAAGGATAGAGTCTAATTTTGAAAATAAGCCTTGTTTCTTTGGAGGTGTAGTTGGGTTTCCTAAGAAGATATTAACTCCCGTTTGGCTTAATATTGATAGATAATTTCCTAGGAATTCAATATCACGTTAACTCTTCAAAGTTTGAGAGGAAAACCAGGGTAAACTATTGCATCTTTTTGGTCACAGAGAAACCTTCTGGGAAAGTCTGAGAAATGAAAACCCATTGACCCTATTTCTCTGTGATTAATAGGTCAGTGAAGAGCTGCAGTTTTGAGCTGCATTTCTGACCATTTGGGCAATCTTTTCATTGAAGATGAACATTTAGCCACAGGCTGAAGTTTTACTGTACATTTTCTAATGTTAGCCTGTAGAAAAACATTTTATTTTTAAGTCACTGTGATCAATTGCACTTTAATGACAATGACAGCTAATTCTGATCTCATTTTTGCAATTGCATTTGCATTTGCATTTACATTTGCAAGGAAATGCAATTGCATTTCTTTCAGTGACATGCCAGCAAAAAATATATGACTGCTGTAGCACTTGCAAACAATCCACAATGAATAATTCACTCGGTGAGTCCAGAGTCTGTTTCTCAACATGGAATCATCATGAGTAGATTATAATTTCCTTGAATGTATTCATGATTAGGCTGAACTTTGGTGAGTTCTTTTCCTTTGTGGGTTAACTGTCAGCAATTAATTGCATGCCTGATTCTTGATATTTAGCATTTGAGGTGGTTAATTGGTGGTGATGGGCTTTTATTGAATCCTTCTCTTCCTGCATGTCTCCAAAGGGATCAGCTGGAAGACAGCATGGAGAAAAGTTTATTAAACAAATATGCAACTTTGTGAATAAGGAAGATTTTTTTTTCAGAAGAAAATATTTCCCTCTTAACTAGAGCAGAACCAGACATCTGTTATGCAAAACAGAAAAAGATTGTTTTCTATTAGAAACAAGGGAATGTTCACCGAGCGCTGAGGAGCCATCAGGGCAAATGAAGAAATCTGCCAGGAACCGCAGACACGCAAGGAGCGGTACACTGAGCCAGACAGACTTAATTTCTGGCAACAAAAGGTGGTGGTACCTTACTTCTGCTTATGCAAAACATTTTAAACATGAGAAAAATTAAGAGAAATAACTGAAATCTCTGTAAACTAAGTTCGGCTGCGCTTCCATGCCCATTGTTGTCTATTCAAAGCCAGCATTGGCTCCAAGTTTAATGAGAATTAACTGAATCCTCACATTAACATTTCCATTACTATTTTAGAAAAGCAAAAGTAAAGTTCTGCTGTGACAATATTTACTTTATACTAGTGTGTTTAGGTTTAAACCATACATCTTTGATTGCATCTCCTTCTATGGTCAAGCTTTCTTCAATCCTAACAGAAATAGTTATTAGAGTAATTACATTATGTTTTATTTACAGTACTAACATTTTAAAATCGTTTGCCAAAAATAATTTGGTCTTATCTTTCACTTGGGATTCAGCTGAATTCTCTTCAACCTATGTCTAGCCAAATTCTATCTTGATAATACAGTTAATGTTTATCAGATTCTGTGAAATGAATGTTGCCTTTTATAAGGCATGGTGCTGTTGTTTACATCCCATGTATTTATTTTCCTTCTTTTTGAATTACTTTCTCTGATTCCATTCTGTTATTACTTCTCTCCTGTGTGAAAAACTCAGTAAAATGGCTGAAATGTTTCAGAAAAAGAAACACTGGGGAAGAGAAGATTTGCAGTTTGTGAAGTGCCAGCTCCATTGCAGAGCAGTCGTGATCTCTGTCGTGATCTGCTCCATAATTCTGCTGCGTGGGTGGGTGGGATTTTTTCCCTTTGTGTTCCCTGACTCACAGAGTATTTGATAAAGTGTGTGGAGGAAGAAGAGAAGCGAGGGCGCAGACTGGCCATTAAAGCTGTGCTCGTATTGCAATGAAATGCAAGTTCTTCCGTAAGAAATATGTCCTGAGCAAAGGAGGTGGGTTAAGACCCAGCCATGCACAAAACCCCGTGCGTATACACTGGATTATGAAAGCTTTTTTATGATAAATGTGTTGTGGGCAGCAGCAGCCAGCAGTGCTGGGGAGTCCACAGGGAGCACGCTGTGTTTAATGTCCTCTGGTGGATCTATCACCTCTTTTCTTAGCTCTTACCTCACTTAAACAATTTATATTATGGCTTATCATAGTCCAATAGCAGCACAGCGATGCAATAATGTGAAATAAACCACCACCAGTATGATTTGTTTTCCTGACAAAACTTCGAACTCCTAGAAAATGTAATATAATTACATAGTAGTGTAATAGAAGAATAATATATAAGCGTGTATAATAACATATAATAATACATGATTCTGTAATAAAATCTACTGCTTAAGAAAATTAAATATATATACATATCTAGCATATATATATATATGGATAGAAAGAAAATTCAGAGGAATTTCATTAAAACTAAGAAGCCTAAAGAAAAAATCTGTAAAAGTAAAGTTCTGTTATCTTGATTCAAGAAAAAAAAGAACAGAATATTAATAAATACAGACTCTAGATAGCGGGGTAGTTCTGCACAGAATCGGGGCTGAATGGAGAAAGGTGAAATGAGATGGAAGACAGTTTAATTGAATGTACGTCTATCAAAATTCTTCCTCAAAAACTGATGAAAAATGACTGGCTAAACCTCTTAATTAATCAATTCTGTAACAAAAAATAGCGTGTCAGGCCCAATTTCAGTCTTTATACTACTTGATGGGTTTGCTTTAATTGTGAATTTATTACCAAAATAAACCTGAAAGGTAGATGAAGTGGAAATAATCCATGTATAGCAAACTAGAGGTTACAATTAAGTATCTCTAATGCACCCTGTTTCTTGTGTATGTACAACAACACCCTTCGAAGCAACAACAATTGCAGAAAAAAATATAATCCATAAAATACCTTCAGATTGTATTAGCATTATAGAATGGATCAAACTTATTCATTGCCTTTGATGGAGTTACACCATAGACAAGTTCAGTTCGGTGGATTTAATTTCCACTGTGAGTATTGAACTGGGGAAGCGTGTTTAAGCTCGTAATTGGCACACTAATGTATGGAAGAGACATAAATGTGCTATTAATTAGGAGCTAAATATTGACACATAGCGAGATTAAATTATATCAAAACATTAAGTGTAACTTGCTTAATGCACTATTAAATATCCAAATATTGTGCATATGGAATTGTAATTATATGCTTGGATTCTGAACTAATTATCTGGCAAAAAAAAATTAAGATTTTTCCAAGCGCTTGGAACTGACCTGTCTTTGCCCTGACAGAAGTCAATGACAAAATAGAATTAACCAGCATTGTGTTTTGTCCCAGCTACTACAACTCCTCACAAGGAACTGTTGGCATTGCTGCTTACGTCTGCAGACATGGGCTTTCCATTAGGACATGTGCTACTGCACAAAGCTATCACATTAAGAAAACCCTCGATTTATTTTGCAGTGTTGTACTTCATTACTGGAGAAAGCAGCGTCACTGAGCCTCATCTACTACAGATTTAGCATTTGTCCTTTGATTGCTTTGTGTCAGGCATGCAGTATCACCTTTTTGGCAAAGAAAATACAAGAAGTCCGGTAACAGTAACTTTTTGTAGCATGTACAGATGTTCCTCAAAACTTAAGCATGAGAAAAGAAACCTCTGAGAAAGGCAGAAAAGCAGATTGTAATTTTTCACACAGGATTCAGACCTTCACAAGAAGTGACATGAGAATTTGCAGTACCAAAAGGACTTTAGAAATGCTCAAAAGCAGTGGTAGCAGAGAAAACAGAAGGGAATATGGATTATTAGTTCAGTATGAATTATTAGATCATTGGTTATCCTGTTTCACATTATGCTTCTAGAATTCTTCCTACTTCAGAGACATCAGCCCTAACAGAATAGATTGATTTCAGTCCCTATCACAATTTGATAAGATTCATTAAAAGCTGAAAAATTAGCAGGCTAGTTGCCTTAGAACCAAGAGATGGAAATAAGCTAACACCTGTGGATACAAGTGGAAGAACAGTTTTTAAATGAAAACATTTTGATATATAGAAAAACAATTATATAGTTTTTGACACGTGGCTTGTTTTTTTTCCTGGGAAATGCTTTTGAGATATTTTAAGGATTTTGTAAAGGAGATAAAGGACCTCATGTACTTTGGCTCTTGTTCATGGTATGTTCTGTTCACAGCATCTGAAATGTTATGCCATTAGAGCATAAATATGTATAGGTTGTTGGTATAATCACATTAATAGCTTAAGTTCTGCCCATGTAGCTGAATTAAGAAAAAACCTTGTAATTTAAATATGTTTTTATAATGATAACTTTTATACTGGATATCAAAGTAATACTATGTTAAAACCTATGTATATGCTATTATCATAGTCACAGGTCTATGTAAATATCTGTCTTGAAATACCTTTTAATAACTACTTTAAAATACTTCTACTTACAGATGATGATTATGCATTTAAAATAAATAAATATGTATGCATATGAAGATGAAAATAATTAGGATAAATAAAATAACTTACACAACAAGGGTAGACATAAGATTATGGCTGGTCCATTAAAGTCTGTGAATATCTGCCCATTGACTTCAATTAGCTTTGAATTAGGCACTTAAACAGCAGGAAGCAAATGGAATATTCTATTTGATTATCCTGGTCAATGAGCAATGAATGCATAAAAATAACCATCCACAGACCCCAGTGGAATTGGCCTCTCTAAACTAAGCTAAAGAACGGCAACTTTTCACAATGTTATTTTTACTTATGTTTTTTTCTGCCCAAAGCATTCTGGGCATCTCAGAGGTAGAGAAGAACCAACTTCTACGTCTACAATGAATTTAGGTGCAGTTTCAAGGTTCCCAAAGAACAGCGGTCCACAAGAACACATAAATATTATTAAAAATTTATTTTAAGGGGATATTTTTTGATGGTTTCAAATAATTTTTCACTACAGGGCCCAGTAGATATGCTACATGCTAAGAAGCAGAGCCAGCAGCCAGTTCAAATGGAAAAGAAGACACAGTGACCTTAGGCAAACCCTGCAGGGAGTCACCACCACCTTCTGCAACGGGTAACAGAAGTGGCAGGTGAGTGACCACGGTGGTGCGGATGAGGGGAGACGCAAACGGAACCCAGCACAAATAATGTTTAATGGCCTGAGATAGACAGTGTTTGGGTAATAAATGTATCAATTTACCAAATTTTCAAAAAGTATGTCAGTGGTTAATTGGGGAATTCAGAGGCCTGCCGAGTCTTGCAGCCCTGCCATGAATGTCCTCTGCTCCCTCCAGTGCCATCCACAGCCAAGGTGGCATCTCAGACAGTTTCCTTGACTGGCCGCTTTGCTGCGTTCAGGGCCAGCAGTTGGTGCCAAGAGGTTAATTCATCCAGATGCCTTCCAGATGCTGCCTCTAGCATCAACAACTACTGTCCTGGAACAGCCATCCACAATGAAACAGGAGCTTCCAGGCTGATGGAGAGGATCTTCCTCAGTCCTCTGGAGTGGTTTTCTTATTCTGTATTTCTTAGACTAATTCTTTGCTTATTTCTCTGCCTCTTACCCTCTTCTGAAGACGTTTTGTACTTACTCTTGACTTTACCAGACAGTTTGGACATCTCGGGATCTGAAAGATATGACCAATTTCTTTGTACCAATTGCTGTATGTCTCTAGCAGGAGGGAAAATATTAATTATTGCAAGCAAACCATATTTTTTTTTGGCCTTTCTTAATCCAAAGTTGATCCAAACCATGCATTTTTTGGTCGTGGTTTACAGAAACCTGGTTTTGATGCCAGCTGGAAGGAGCAATATTGGATATATTTGTTTTCCTTTGCTGAATATATCTGAGTGTATCAGAAGTGGCAAGCAATCCTAAGGAAAATTTAAAACTAAATGAAATAGAAAAGAACCTTGGTTATCATTCACAAAAAAAATAATAATAATAAAAAAAAATCAGAGCTCTATCTAATAGCATACAAAACAGTGATTAAATTGCAAAAGAAACATGCTTAATAAAATTGAAGACATTGTACAGTATTTTAACACAATTGCTAGAGTGAATGAGACAAGGCATCTTGCTACATCTGAAATATTAATTACAAAACACTGAGAATGGGAAACTTTTAAATTAGATTATGCCTTAAAGGCTGTACTGTAGGAAATTACAAGATATTAAGTTGAGGGGGGTTATTATTTTTTTGTATTATTGTTAAGGTAACAAGTAAATTGAAAGGAAAAGGTCAATGCAAGGTGAGATGGCTGCTGGGGCAGATGAGCTAAAAGACTTGAAAAGCACAGAGCTATAGCACTAGCAGACAATACCAAAGGAAACCAAGTAAGATTAGGTGCTTTTGCCCACCAGTCTTAGAAAACACCCAGGCACATACTCCCTGCCCCTGCTGGTACCTACAAGCAGGGATGCTTGAGCAAGGGGAGGAAGCAGGAGGAGTTACGGGCTACAATTAACCTGAGTGTTGGCAGTTGGGATTCTCCATCTACAAAAGTTGGAGGGTTTTTGCATCTTGCTAGCTTCAATACTTTGGCCTGAGCAGCTATGCAGAGTGAGACCCTCTAAGTAGAGAATATGTAGATAAAGAATTGTGATGTCAGCTCAGAGACATGGGTCATCAGGATGAAGGATAGTGACTAACGCCCAGACCTGAAAGAACACCTGCACTATTTGATGAACGATGGGCCAGCTGGAGTAAAACATCATTGATGTATTTTACAATAACAATTTGCATATTGATTAAACCCCATAATTTAGATTTCCTCAGGTTTGCTCAGAACTGTTATACTGATACCTGGCAGCCTCTTAAATGTGGATGCAGGAAAATTACTTGTACTGTCAATAGCTGTTTACCTATATTAAAATAATTAGCAATCAGAGTGTACTCCACTGTCTTGCACACAGGGAGTCTAATTAACTTTCTCCTTTGGATTTATACATCTACTAACAAATAAATGGAAAGCCGTCCCATGTCCTCCATCATGGGAATGTGTCTGTCTGTATTTTGGAAAGGCAGATACCAGTTCAAACAAGGACACGCTTTATGTCAGAGATTTGTCATTGTATCTTTTCAGCGCATCATACCATTACGGTGCCTTATTCAACACAAAGCATTATTCAACATGTTACACTGAGTGATGCACTGCAATGACAAAGTGTTAATCTCCATTAAAAATTTAAAAGACATACAGCTATTTTCATCTGGGAAAGCTGCTACTGATTCATCTGCGGCCCGTCCCAGCTGAGGCGAGGTGGCAGCCATATCTCCCAAGCTATTACAAATTACCAGACGACAATCCTTCAGTGCAACTTCCAGCAGCAGAAGCTGGAAAGCAAAACTGCTTCATAAAAAGATGAAGTCCAGTGCTCTTTTCTGCTACTTAATATACTACTGAAATGAAATAGCATGACTTTCCTATTATTTGCAGATGATTGTCAGAGATTTAAGTACACTGGGCACCATTATGATCTCAGACATTATTTTACTCTGAAAATACATCAACATGCTTCCATCTTTCTGTGGGTGGGAGGCTTCCAACTAATTCTGTAGCAGTTTGTGCTCATCTGCTTGGGGGTTTGGATAAGTTAGAGCCCCCCCTGCAGAGAGCAGAGCCAGGGTTACGAATGGAAGCTGAAGGCTGAGAATAGGAAAATGTCATCTGTGGCAACGATCGTCTGCATTGGCAGTACCTCTTTGGAAGATATAGAAGAAAGAGGTGTCCATAGTAATATAATTTCAACCAAGGTTTACTTTGAATGGCTGTGGAGACAGGACGTGGCCTCTTAATGGTGTCATGTAGTGCTGCAAAGGCATCACAAGCTGGTAGGCTTGAGTGAGTTGCAGAGAAATGGTGGTTTCATCTGCCCCGCAACGGGCTGATTACATTGTCTGGCACCTTTTCCCGCACACGGTTACTGAAACTTTTCTGATGTTATTGAATTTATACTCATATAGCCTTTAATAATGGAGCTTTTCACTGAGAAAATTAATCACTCTTTATTTATTAATCTTAATAATGGCAACATGAATAGAAAGAAGAGAAGGAAGAGGGCAATGAGATAAAGCTCAAGGAAGATGGTGCAGGAGGTCGTTACTGGGCTGATGGACTGATATTTACATCTTTTATTCTTTGAGGCTTTTTTAAGAAAGGTGCAATTCTACTGGAAAAATGTAGCCTCTTCTCATGTTTTTACATTGGGCACAGCACATAAACCACGGTGACAACAGGTCACAATACCCATGCAAAGTTGGAAATATAGGGCAAGGCAAAAAAAGTAGAGCTAAACCCCAAGGAAACAGGTAACCTGAAGGGACCTAGTCCATGAGGAATTATGGATTCCCTGACCCACAAAAAGCAAGACCATGGACAAATATAGAAACAAGGAGGGTAAAAACCAAGTCTGGAAACAAAAAAGCTCACAGAAAATAAAAATGGAAGAGGTTTGATTATCTTAATAGGGAAAGCTTATGATAAATGATGAAAAATGTTACCATGAATAATGCCTGAAAGCCATATAAATCAGTAAAAATGTTTGATGGGTGACACCAATTATATTGAAGAGATACCATTTTCTTAATCAGAAATAGAAGAAAGCGAGCAAAACAGTGAATTTATGTTACAGATCTGAGCACTCAGACATTCTCATGCAGTTATAAATAGGCTGTTTAAATAGGGTAGTTTGTGAGACACGTAATTCCAGCTGACATGAGGAATTGTTGAAAAGCGAGGGGAAACCTGTCTGTGTGCTGCTTGTTAGAGTAACAGCTTGTGACTGCACTCAGGAACAATTCTCCTAAAGACCCAGGCTCCTTCTGTTACAAAGAGCACAACCATGGATTTTTGACTATGATGGGGAGTGCCAGAGGTGATTACAAATAATGGTAAGCAAATATTAATCCACTGTCACAATAAATTTAAGTTTAAAGAGTGTGAGAAAGAGTATGAGATAATACTTAATGCAGATGAAGCATGGTAAACATTTTTTCAAACATTATTTTTCAAAAGTATGAAAAATAAAAAAAAAAACCCCAAACCCAAAGCATCCTAATTTGTTTTATGAAGCTTGTTTTTTAAAATCATAGAAATCCTATATTTTAACTTCCTCTTGTGGGAAGATAAATATCCTGTTCTGGGCTGCGCCTACACTGAACTGAGCAAATACTCCATGACTCCATTAGCACAATGACAAGCCAAACTAATAATTAGCTTCAGCATAATACTAGGATAGCTACATGACTTTTGGTTGTCTTTACTCGTGGGTCCAGTCCTGTGAGAATACCCTGTACATCTAAATACAACATACAAACCTTCCCAGAGACATCGAGCACTTTGTACCATTCTTTAATATGTTAGTGAAGGTGCAACGTCTTTCAGCCTCTACAACTTATATTTATTAGTGGATATCTGAGTTTTACACCCCTTTTTAGAAGCAAAACATGTGTCTTTATGGATTTATAGACCTCTCTCCTAAATTTTGTCTGTTTTTACATGCTGCCTAGCAATGCAGCTTGCAGGTGCTGCTGTAATATCCAAATTGAATAAAAATGAGAATAATGGAATTAAGAATTTTTACTTCTGAATTGCATCATATTTTAATTGTAGCTGTTTTCCTATGCAAATGCTACTGCTGGGAAGACAGTTATGGGAAAACCCAGAAAAATTCATGCTATTAATTTTAATTTTATATGCATTCCCAGCCATGAAAGTAATAAGCAAATGTATTCATGAAGCAATAACTATATGTGTACTTATTCATATATTTTTAAAACATTAAGGAAAATGCAAAAGTTACTATTATTTAGAAATGTGGAAAAGAAAACACAGGAGTTTTGCCTCAGGGGGAAGGAAAGCTGAGATTATAAACTAGAATCGATGCCCTGGTGCTTAACAAGCTGGCTGGTACACCCTCTCTGGGATCAGCTGTGGGACCAGGTGTGCTCGTCACTGGGGAGGCTGTAAATGTGGGTTGTGGGACACCAGTCAAGAGATTTTTGTGGAGCTGATCAAGCAGATGCCCTGAAGTAAAGCCAGAGGATGAGGGTAAGAGAATGCTGCTAAGGAGAGCTGCTGGGGGCTGGAGCACAGCGTGGGTGGAGTGCTTAGAGCATCCTCTGCTCTGAGAGGTTATAACAGGGGGTTAAAGGAAAGAAGGATTTATGCTGAGAGATAGGGCTACAAGGGAAGGCACAGATTCTTTTTGTGGCTCTGAAAAGTTACTAAGGACTGAAAACATAGCTTCACTTTTCCTTCAAAGCCTCTGCTCTGTATCATATCTGCTCTGTTTCATATCTATTTACAAAGTCTGCTTCAAACTTATGTTTTCTTTCCCTCTAGCAGTTATTTGCAGTCTGTCTGGCTAAGCTGATCCTTCTGCTTTACCATGCCACTAATTTGCAGGGAAATTAAAACCAAAAACTGACAAATAAGTTCTTAATAATAATGAACTTGACATTATGAGGAGCAGAGTTTTTAAGATAAATTCAGCTGTATTATTTGGCTGAGTTAACGAGTGGGCAAAGTTACAAATGGGTATAACTTATCAGAGTTTAACCAGCACTTGATTTGAAAATGTACTGGAACATACAACTTAAATTAGCACACAGCTAACCTGTCTCCTGAAAATAAACTAAATGCAAGCAGCAGGTAGCACTGGAGCCTGTTGTGCTGGGAGATTTCCCATGAGGCATGGCAGGCTTGAATTTAAACCTGTGCATTCCATGACTGTTCTAAGAGTGGGAGTAAATGTCAGCTTGTTGAATTTCTAGCCTGATATTAAACTAGAGAACTCCTGCCCAAAACCAGGGACTTAATATAAGAGAGCCAGGGAGATCAGACATATGGGAAGAAAACACAAAATGACAGCCTTCTGATATAAACAATTTACAACACACTCTGAATGGATGGTAGGAACCTGAGGAAGAGTAGTGCTGAGAGTGTGACTCAGAGAAACCTAATCTGCAAAGTGGTTTAAAAAAAATAATCCCAATACTACCCCCAAAGCCCTTGTTTACAAAGGACATCAGAGCAGTGAACAGAGAGAAAAACATTTTGTCTCTAGAGCATCAGACTCAGCTGCTTCTCAATATAGTGGTGTTTTCTAGGTGTAACAAGATAAAAAATGGGTTGTTCTGAAGGTGTCCTGAGAAGGCAGAGTTCAGAAAAAAAGGGGCTTGAAAAACCTCTCAGAAAAGACAAAAGGAGATAAGTTGTTTCCTCTGCTCTTTTTCTTTGTGTAAAAGTCCACAGCTGAAGCTGAATATCCAGGTTTCTGGGACTGACAATGCACAGCCATTGCCAAGTTACGTTCTGCATCCCCCGGCCATTGAACAGAAGACAAAAAAAAGTCATATTTGAGCTCCTCTTTAACTACATTAATTGCCAAGTATTTGTGTCATCATGTATAGGAAGTGTTTGAAGGAGTAAAAAATAGATTATATGGGTCTTTCACAACTATACACTTTTTCAACTGCTGAAATCAACTTTTTTTTTTCAACTGCTGAAATCAACTTTTTTTTTTGCCTTATCAACAAAGCCCCTCCTGACTGTAATGACAGCAAGAGAAATAGAAGAATCTTATAAAAACACTGGGAAAGTTGCTTGCTGATTCATGTGGCAACAATTGGTGACTGAAATGGAGCTAATTAATATTCTCATTATGATAATCACCTTCAGCATTTCCCTTTATTTTTCCAGGCTTTTTCCTTAGCTATCTGTCTCTGAGATAAGGAAATTATTATCAGTGTATCAGCCCAGATACATTTCAGGGGAAGAATGGCAAGAATTAATTCTGGTCTATCTGAGGAGAGTACAATTAGGAAGCCTTCATGATGAGACTAAATCTCCAGATTATTGAATCAGATATCCTCAATTCGGGCTGCTCTGAAAACCTAATACTCCATTCACTTTGCAAAATGCACTTAGAAATAATCACTGTGGAGAGGGGGAAGAGGGAGGGAAATGGTACCTGTAAATGTCTCAGACAAAGCAATAATTTCATAATCATAAAGCTTGTTTGCAAAGTTAAAGCTAAAATATATTTTTTTGCCCTCCTGTAAATATTTATTTTAATAGTACAGTGCAACACTTCTGACATCTTGTGCTAAAATCCCTATCTTGTGAAAGTTATCCTTGACCCCTCATTTTTCACACTTATTTTCTGTGCTCCTTAGACCTATGATCTGATAGCTCTGAAAGAATGATTATAATAGATGATACTGCCTGATTTTCTTTCACTGGAAACTCATTTGGGTAGCATTATCCAAGCTTTGACACATTGATGGCTTGTCATGTATTTTGTAAAGAATTCAGGGGGAAGAAAAAAAACAACTTCAGCTTTGATTAATGCTTTCCACAAATACAAATGAGTGTTAATCTGACTTCCAACTTGTCTTTGGTTCTTGAGAATTGGATTAATTTTGTGTTCCCTGTCCTCTGGAGATCATGACTGTAACTAATGAATACAAAGCATTAAAGACCCCACTATCCAAAATCTGGGAAGTGGGGGGAAAACCCAACCAGACTTTTCTCACCTGTGTCAAGAATAGGAATGCAATTTAAAAGGAGATAGTTTTATCTTAGTGTCCTTTCCCTTCCCAGTCACTTATTAACTCACCTTTGGCAAAAAAGGTCATGGAGTAATTCCATCTATGGTGCTTGGAGTGGTTTCTAGGACCCTTTAAGCACAAGGTCTTTATTTCTGGGGCTATGCTCAATAGATAACTCTAAAACCAATGGTTTAGTAGACTAGAAATTAACCTAGAAGCAACAGAAATATGGTGAAGGCATAGTAGATGAGTGTTTGTTTTTATATTGCATAGATTTACTTGAAGCCTAATCCTTTGAACTGAAGTTGGACAATTTCAGTAAGATCTGTCAGGTGAAGGCTTGCTGGCATGAGGTACCACCAGAGCTATTTGAATACCTGCTGAATAAAATCCCGAGTCTGATATGTATTAAAATAAACCAAAACAAACCTCCCACATATTTGACTTAATAGACTCCACTGAGAACTCATCACCGCACCACAGCCTTTCTTTTCTGCAAGTGTCAGCCAACTTCGTGGCTCACATTTCTTGCATGGTTTCACAGCTTATGTCCTCTTGTTTAGATTTAAATTCCAGATTCAAGCAACCCCCAAAGCGCAACAAGCAGCTCGCAGGCCCTACCAGGGTTTCTTAGCTGATTCCATTAAGGAACTGAAAAATTTTCCTGGCTTTCAAGCAGCAAACCAGAAATGCATTCATTAGTTGCTGGTGAAATCGACAGCTCCAAAACAGGGAGGAAAAAAGAAGGAATCTGCACAGCAAACACTATGGCAGAACTTTCACATGTGCTTTGCACACTTAACTCTAGAGGCAGAGCTAAAGAAGCTTTGCTGTTAACAAGGCTGTGGGTCTATCTTCGTGTTTGCAATTAGGATCGCCTTTCAATTAATTCATTTGCCTGCTATAACTTTCAAGTTCATACCAGAATTTAAAATGTTTTGAGGCATGAATAAACTTTTCTGCAACTGACAAGCTATAGAAATATTGCTAGAATGGTATTTTTATGTAACCTACTGCAGAATTTATATCTGTGATCAAATATGTCCATATGAAGTTTCCTTTCATTTCCCAACCCAAAGTCCTAGTATTTGGATTACTTTAGCAAGAAGTTACCTGTTAAATTACGTAAACAAGAGACTGCTTGAATAATGGGAAGTAGAGACTTTTTGAGGATGTTATACTGCATGACAAAGACTTTTCTATCACTTCATAAAACTGGTCACCAGTTTGCAGTGCAAACAAGAAATTATATGGATTCTGGATAAAGTTATCTTTAAGTCAAATACTTGGAATAGCAATTTTCCAATATTACTTATAGTACTTGGTAGTAGTTTTGGGCAGTAACAGATGAACATTATAAGAGACATGCACTGACTACTAAGAAAAATTAAAAAAATATTTTTAAAGATATTTTTTCTTTGTGTTTTGGCTTTCCCCAGGTATTTGTATGGTCAAGCTGTCCTCTGAGAAATGCTTATAATAAGACTGACTTAGTCCAAAAAGACTGGTTATGACTGAGCATTTGGGGAACTTACATGGCATACAGTTTCACTAAGAAACTCACTAAATACAGAAGAATTTAACTTAAAATTAATTTAAGCTCACAGGAAAAGAACAAAATAGGTTTTAAGACTGTTAGTGTATATTTACCACAGCAAGGGGGCAGATCCTAAGATCTCTAGTCATGCAATGAACACAAATGGAAAAAATTTCCCTCCATTCTTCATTGTTCAGTGCATTTATGTATATGACTATGGAAAAAAGAAAATTAAATTAAAAGTTCTGTAACCAGCCAATATCGTAGCCTGGTGAGAACTATGAGGCCTCCATGAACCAGAAAGAAAAATCTTTAGTGTTTTCTATCATTTCCCAACCCACTTATCTTCCAGCCCTCTCTGACTGTTTCAAAGCCCTTGAGACAACATCAAGAACTTCTCCTGGTTTAGAGAATCATATTCATCCAATATGAAAGAAGAGAAATTACATGAATGCAGTTATGTGATTAATCACAACTGACCAGCAACGATCCCATGTAGATCCAGAGCACTGAACACTATAATGGCCAATAAGCAAAACACATTAGAGAGCAAATATCACATAAGCCCAAATAACAAATTGAAAGAATTCAAAGATCTGCTCATGAATATTTCATGAACTGAAGACAAAGTCGAATTTGACAAATTATTATTTTTCCATTTCTGATAATAAGCATTTTCATTTTAGGTTTCATGAGATTTTTATCCCTGAACTGTAATAAATTATTTTTGTATTAAGAAATTTTTGGAAATTAATTCATTCATAATGCATGAAGAAGAGAAAAAAATTACTTGTCTTTGAGTTTCAAAAATAATTTCTGATTTCTTTTAGTAGACAATTTCTTAAAATCACCTCTCTGTGTCACTGTATTCCTGTCTGGAAATGAAATCTAATGGATACATTTTTATCAAATATATGATTATGGTATTAGTGAAAAGAAACATCTTAAATTTTTGCACTTTCAAAAATTCCTTTTAAATATACATGATCTCAGCGTTATCTTCTACACTGCTTTGAGTTCACAGGGCTAAAATCTCTCTCCATTCCTACTTAGTGCAACATGTCTTAAATTGTGAGGAACTGCTGCCCTTTTTGACCTTAGCAATTCACCAATATTTGAATTCTGGCAGGCTTGATCTCTGCTGAGAAATAGTTTTGCTTAGAAATTGATGGCATGTTAAGGATGTAACAGTCCTTATATATAAATCAACTTTCAGAAATTCCTGTTTCCTGAGCCTAATGGGAACCAGAATACTCCAGATCTGGCGAGCCACCATGGTGGTGCTGAATCGTCCTGTTGCTCTACTGCTTCTCAAGGTTGTATCATAATCTTTTCCTTTCCATCACTTCCCCCTGCTGTCCTGACCCCCAAGATGGGAAACCTTTTCTGTGTGTCCTTGTTCCACACTGCTCTCTTTCCATGCCACAGCTCTTTTTGGTGAATATAGAACAGCATGCTCATTGCTCTCACAGGATGTAAAGCAGTTGAGTCCATGGCAGCAAATATTTCTGCATACATGCAATTTAATGTATTCCTGCCCCTTCTTTCTTCTCCAGACTCTACTGACTGCAACTTTTCAAATCCCAAGGTGTATTTTCTTTGTTGCTTTTATTATGGAGGCCATCTTCTTTCCTTTCAATTTTTTTTCCCCCTCAAAAGAACCAACCAAACAAAGGAATGTTGGCTCCACTTGGCTATCTATAACTTGGGAGCAAAGTTAGATAAAACTGGCCTATGAAGTGTTTGCTTCCAACAATGGACGTGGTCACACTGTCACAGAAAAGATTACAGAGCAATGAGTTGTGTAAAGAGAGAAATACCTTCTACAGTGCTGCTTATGAGTGTCTTAAAACAAAAGCTATACACTTGAGGGCAATGAATAGTTGTTTTCATCTCAATTTTGTTTTACGCTGTTCTTTGATCTAACATGAAAATCATTACAATTTATGAGATAAGGCAGCAGACAAGACCCCGGGGAGTTCTTCGTTATGTAATGCTACATCCAATTCATTATTTTGTGACTCTCTTCCTCAAATAGCTTTCTGAAAGATCAAGTTAGTCAAAGCTACCGTGGGTTTTTAGCTTTGCTAAAATCTACCGTATTACATGCTCAGTGAATTTCCACAGCTTTTGTTCGAGTCACTGACAGCACCTGTCATTTGCCTTTTTATGCCTTGAAAGCTGCTGGTGGCAGCATAATCAAAGACGCTGAGTAAAAATATATATCCCAGAGCAGTGGCCCATAAAAGAAGGCTACTTAAATTTTAGCATAGACTGTATGCGTCATAACCTGTAGCTTTGTGAGGTTTTTTCTTGTATGTAACAACACCTTATTGCACAAGCGTGTATAGGGGTGAGTTAATAACAAAAGTTATGGTGGAAAATGGAACTAAAACTTTATGTGCTGCTTTTTTTTTTTTTAGAAAGGAGGGAAAAATATTTGCTTTGCCAATTGATTATTACAGCCAAAACAAGAGTTGACGGTCTCTTTCAAGATGTCAGCAAAGTGATAATGTTCAAGGAATCATTACTTATGTTCAATTTCTCAATATTTATAAAAGTGGCAAGATTAAGGGCCCGGTGTTTCCACTACAGCAGAAAATCACAGCTCTCCCATCTACTTACCTTTTAATCTAGGAAAATGATTTTTTCATCTTGGTTTATAAAGAAAAACAAGTAGCATTATTTTTGACTTTTCGAAGGAAAAAGTTTGGTATTTCCTTCCTAAGCTTTGACTTTACTATGTAATTTTTATTTGTATAATGAAACAGTCAAGAATAGAGACCACTTTGCATGATAAGAGACTTCTATTTCATTTACTCTCACTTCGGCCATGGTGACGTTGTTCAGTACACTTGCAGAACATGTGCTGTGAGCAAAGATGGGACAGGCGGGTTGTCCTCTCCAGCCCTTCTCTCCTGGCAGCTGTGCAGAACAAAAGCAGAGCAAACTTGTGCCTTCTGCCCACCCTAAAATGGGTAAATGCCTCATTATTTCAGAGGGCGGAGAATAACGTTATCTTCAAGGCTTCCTAATGAGTTCCACTCTCCGCAGGTCTATGAGTACCATATTTTGCAGGAAGGTACAGAATAAGCCTCAATGATGTGTGTAGAGAGCAGTTTGTACATCTCGTAGGAAGCACTGGGAAGACTGGAAAATTTTAGTAGAGTATGGAGTTGGGCCTTACCTACTGTGTACCGTTTAAAAGAAATGCAGGCCTTTGGAGGGGAAATATTCAGTGAATTCGATGGCAAGGCTGAAGCTAAGGACTTTCATGTTCTGGGTAGTCATAGCAGGAAAAGCTGTATTTGCTAGAGCCAAAAAAGCATGTTAAGTCACCTGCCATACATGGACTATATCATGAGATATTTTAGACTTCTTTTAGCTGAAAGCAAGTAATACGCTTTTAAGAAATGAATCTTTGATAATATAATAGTCTTTTGTACTGCAGCCAAGACCATGCAGTTTTCTGTACATCTGTGAACAGCAGCCTCAATTAAATATGTCACATACTCTGAGACTATGAATGTGTTTGTTTATTATTTTTTTTTTTTTTCATTCTCTGTTGTCACTAGACCTCTGGATGGGAATATTCTTTGGGGTTTTATAACCAAAATAGATTTCCTGACCGGATTCTCTAGCAGATTTCCTCCTTCCATTCAAAAGATTATTTTTTTTTTGTGATGGCCAGATGCAATTATGAGAGATTCACATGCTAAACCTCTGCAGAATTCAGCGGGACTAGTTTCCTCTACTCTGGCTTTCATAACTTGCCCAATCAAACTCTGTAATAGGGATATAACTTTGTTGTGTTCTCCTTTGAGACTGGAAATGTCTTACAGGCTATTTTTCAATTACATAGTACAAGGTGTTTTTTAATTCAGCTGCATTAGAAGGTGTGAATGGAGGACAGCCCTGATCCTCAGGACATCAGAAGAAGAAACTGCTACCTTCTAGCAGTAGTAACATCATGTGCTTTGAGTCAATAATCTACTATGTGTCTATGTGCATTTCAGACCCAATCTGGATTTCCACCCACTGAGGTACTGTACATTTTATTTATTTATGGGTATATTTGCTTGGTTGTTTGAGAGACAAGAAAAACAAAAGAGGAAAAAAAAAAAAAGGAAAACTAGTATCCAGGGGATTCCTATACTCTGCAATTTGGGAAACACAGTGCTTGAGGAATATAGAGCATAATCTTAATGGGGTATAAAGCAGTATTTTCCAGTCTATTCCAACATGTTTTGATCCGTGGGAGAACAGGTAACTATTCATAGGAAACTCATAATTTTCATTATTTTTTTTCCCTATGGGATTTGAGAAGTTTAAAAATTCCTTTTAAAGCCTGTCCCATCAAATTCTAGCCTACTGCGGTGGGGGGAATCTCTGCACATCTCAATGACATTCTCAGAGATGTTAATTTTTGCCACTTTATGCAGCAGCTAGAATCTGTGAATCTTTTGCAACATTCATAAGGGACCATAGAATATTTCTAGGAAAAAAAAAAAAGAAGGAAAAGTAGGTTAGACTTGAAAGTTGTACAATATTCACAAAGGCTCTGAAAGATGCAAGCACCTGCATATTTCTAAACTGGCAGGAGATATAAGGTTTTGTCCCGTTTAACAGAACTAGCTGGAAAATAATTTAGGTTATACTAAATCTGAGTTAAAATATGGGTAAAAATAAAACACCTTTAAAAAGAAAATAAATTCATCTGTGTCTTATTAAAAACAAAGCCAAAAATATCCTTTATTCATAATCTCCTTAGACCTTTACTTTTTCTTGGTTCATGTTAGTTTTTAATTATCATATTTTCTGTAAAAAGGTGCATATAGAAATCTCCTCAATTGGATAAGTTACGCTGCTTATAAGGACTGTTTCTAGGGTGGTTTTTGTTTTTTTTTTGGGTTATTGGGTTTGTTTTCTCTTCCCTAGAACAGAGAGAAGCAAAGAGAAAGAGGCAAAAGCTAATTTTTAAAAATTAAGGAACATAGTTCTGCTCAGGTTTTTCTGAGCCTTATCATTCTGATAGCACAGCCAATACTTTCAAAGATAAACAGTGGTATGGCAGCATTGGTTAGGATTATCAGAAAAGCTTAAAGTTAGCTTAATTCTTCTTTTGACATAGTGAAGGGTTTATCAGTGGTGATGTTAGGGAAAAATTATTGTAGGAGGGCCGAGAGATTTTGAAAAATGCAATTTATGGCATGTTATTTAATGAATACATTATTTTCTGTGCCAAATTCAAGTAATTTACCTCATTTCATGACAGGAATAATTAATTTGAAAACAAAATCATACAACAAGGTTTTTCATGTCATTGGTTTAGCAATTGTAATCAAGAGAATGTTGGGGGAAAACCAAAGAGAAAGAAATGCAAAGTGTGCTTTAAAGAAAAAAAAAATAGTTCATTGCTATCTCTACATTTCTGTTTTCTTAATTTTGAAGGTAGGAACCCTCTATGGAGAAGGGTTAAATATGATTAGGAATAAAAAGTGATGGTGAAGTTAACATAAAATAATTCTGACAGTTCTACTTGAAAAACGTCAATGTCTTTAAACATCCCTATTTATAAGTCTGCAATACTGTTGAACTGGAGGTGCTCATTCAAATATGCAGTGACAGCATGCTAGAGGTGGTGGTTTTTTTCCTTCCCCTAAAAGGGAACATGGCTCCCATACGCTCTCTGCTGAGGTGCACATGTTTTCCAATATCTGCTTCTGAGGAGTGAGAAGAAACACAGATTTGCCCTGAGATAGTTCTTACGTCTTCAGAACAGTGAATAATTGATAAAAGACCTATGCTCAACTCGCAATGGGAGCACAATTGTTTGAAGGGGAGAAACACTTAGGTTTAAAATACTGGCCATATAAATGCAGAAAGACAGAGAAAGAAATGAATACAAGCAATCTGAGTCCCCCTGCAAAGGGCAGGGTAGCCTGCAGGAAACAGAAGCTGCAAGCCAGCCCCAGATCTCCCACACAGAAAAGCAGTCCTGCCCTAAGGAAAGGCATGAGACAGCTGTGAAGGTCCAGGTGAGGGATGGTAATATGCTGCAAAGACTTGCTTTGTATGAGGAGGAATTCTCTGAGCATCCTTTGCAACGAGGTTGCAAATATTTCTTTGAATGACTAAACACTCCTTTAGATTACAGACTCATTTAATAAGTAATGCTTAAGTCAAAAATGAACTCTAGAATAGCTCTTAGGGCCCTATGATTGTCTTCTTGCCACTGTTTAATTTAGAAATATCAGCGCTCTCTTCCAGGTTCATTTTATTCTGTTGCAGTGCTGAAGATAAATAGGTCCTACTGAAGCATGTGTGGTTTATATTCAAGGGATTAAAAACCAAGTCCGAGAGGGAGAAAGTAAAAATTCATCCCTGTGACTGCCAGTGTGAGGACCATGGCTCAAGAAAAGCTACACTGAGATTTTTAGAGGTGGTTGGGAGTACAGGGTAGTACTTTCTTTTCAAGCAGGATAAAAAGGGCAAATTATAGCCCCTTGCAATGACTGACTACAGGTATTTCCATTGTTTGGTGGAAGCTTCCACCTATTGATCAGTAATGCCAGGTGGCTACACCAAGTAGCAAGTACTATTCTTGACAGAATAGTCCTTTCCTGGGCACCAGCCGTCAGTAAGTCCATTTTAAATGTGTCACCTTCTGCCATATGCTCCCTTAGGAATAAAAAAAAAAAAAAAAATCTTTAAAACATAATGTTTAAAAAAATAAGATCTCCACTGCTTAATTTGGCAGTTTGCAAAACATGGCATTTGTGAGAATCTGGCACAACAATTGTCAGAGCATCTCTATCAATACAAGAATGGAAAACAAACTCCCTGGCAGCAGCATGCACAGCTGTGTGTGCCCACTCCCTCCCGCTTCTTCCTACCACGGAGTGCTTTTTTCAGTCTAAACTGTTTGTGTGATTAGAGGGGGGGGATGTGCGATTAGAAGTGTCTTATAAAAAAAGAAAAGACCTTTAAATGCAAAATAATTCTTCACAAACTTGGCAGTTGCTTTAAAAAAAAAATAAAAAAATCAGCAACCTGCCATCTGGAAATAACATATTATAATGTGGTACGTAGACATGGGTAGAAGGATTAATACCAGTTAAAGCATATCCTCTGTGCTTGGTGTCAGCCTCTCCTTGGTGGCAGCTGGGATAGCACACAGAATTTGCAGGTCATTTTTTATTGTGGACAGCCTGCCATGAAACATAACTTGTGTTCTAGGTAGTAGGGAGGCTCTTGTCTAACAGGGTAGGGATATTTTTCTTTTGATAGCACTGTTTAGGAAGCTCAGACCCAACTGCTGGGAGCAAGGGTAAACTTAAAAAATCATCAGTAGGTGTAGAATATAACTTGTAACAGAGCTGAATCCTCCTTGTCCTGCTAGTATGAGACAGAGCGTTTCCAGCTGAGACAGACTCAAGTCACAGAGCAAAATAATTTTGTCCACTCTGCCTTGGACAGTGGTTTGGACACACATTTCAGGTCATTCTAACTCACTGTAGTGCTGTGTGTGAATGACATAGGAATGAAATGTCTTTTTTTAAAAAAAAAAAATAAATTGTTTCTGCATGATGAATTATTAATCCTTCCTCTGCCTACAGAATAACTCCAAGGAGGCTAAACCACCCCAGGGGCAGGCCCAGTCAGCCTCAGTCCACGGTCATCCATGGTGGAAAGCAGAGGAAGGGCTGTGGATAGTGTTTCTTTACAAGCAAAGCTAGAAACAAAAAGTTCACTGGCAGGAATTGGAAATTCCCATTTGGTATACTATAGTTTTGCTTTTCTTAGTTTTATGCTCTAAAAATTATTCCTGTTCTTGTTCCACTTCCTTTTCCCCGCTCTACTTCATCTGAAGTTCCTGCCCATGTCTTTAATGATCCTATCATTTAAAAGGCATCAGGAACTTTTTAAACGTTCATCCGGGCGTAAAGCTGCCTGGCTTTGGCTGGATTGGTTCTTGTCCTGGGTTTGGCCCATGCTTTCTGTCAGTCTTTTGCTATGCTGTCACCTGCTTTCATGTCCTGCCTTTATTTTAAAAGTTGGTGCTTAAAAAAGGAGGGGAGCTGTAGGGAGGGTTGTCCATCATAATCCTTGGTAGGCAGAAGAACCAGAGCCTTGGTCCGTTTGCCTGAAGGGCCACTGAGTAACAGAGCAAGCAGTCAGCCCCTTGGTCTGCTTTTGAGCTACAGGACCTTAGGTGGGAGCAGCAGGTTGAAGACTCATGTAGAAAACCAGAAAATGCCTTCCAGGGCTGAGCAGCCAAGGGGCAGGAGAGCAACCAGGCCAAAGGGACCTGCCAAGGGCACCAGGTGATTGCTCAAGCAGGAGCTGGGTTTTCCTTTGGCCACTTCCAGTTTGCCAAGGGGGCTGCTCACAGCCTGGACCTCCCCGAGGCAGTTTAATGCCACTCAACACTGGTTTTGAGTTTTCTTTCTACATGAGGTGGAAGTCTGGAGAAGAACAATAAATACCGTGAATGTACCACCTGCGCCTTAATCTGCTTTTATCGTTCTCGCAAATTATAGTCAGGTTTCTTCAGAGGGTCTCGGCTGCTGAATGAGATTTTTATTCAGCTTAACAATTTACCCATTTGCAGAGTGGGTTCACCTGGGCTTCTAAGAATGTCATTACTGTGTTGCAGGTCTTTAAAAGGGAGAATAAATTAAAAGAAACACAACTGAAATAAGATTATGGCTGCACAAGCAATTTATATGCATTCCAATGCTAATTATAATGTTTCTTTTAATGTCATTTATTTGCATATCTTTTGGTGTATTATACAGCTTGCAAATTCTTAGCAGGCATTTGGAAACTATTATGCATTATTACTTCCTTAAAATCATAACACTTAAATCAGGTCACCCAGCTGTTTAGCATCTGATAACAAGATTAGAGGGATTGATTGCACTCTCTGTAAGACTGCAAATACCTATTAATCTAGGAGACTTTGGAAGTTAATCAAAATGATATTTTTCTTCTGAGAATGATATAAACAGTTGAAAATACATTCATAATTTGCAACGGGTATCTTAGGCTCTAAGGTACATTATTCTTTTTGAATACTAATCTTTTTAGCTCTTAGTGTAATTATTATAACTTTGCATAGTAGATAGTTAATATTCCAAGTTTCTGCTGTTTAGTATGTTGGAACTGTCCATGTTTTCATTAATTCCATCAATCAAACTTAACTCTCCTCCACCTCTAAGAAGTAATTATAATTATTTTTATGACCATATATATGCTAATGAAAGGACTACTTCATGACATTTTAATTAATTCTCAAAATGCTTATGGACTCAATGCTGACATTGTCTCAGAATGACTAGTGCAAAGACAAGTCACATTATAAAGTTATGTCTAACTGGAATAAACCAGGAAATATTGGCAAGCACAATCAGAGCCATCTTATTTTTGTAATTCATTTAGCTTCAAATTCTCCTTTGTGTAATTATAGACTTAAGTGTTTTTGCTTTCAAGGTAGCTTAAATCTACATTTTTTGAAAACTTTTTGACACACAGATACTTAAAAATCTTTACTTTTTTACATCTTTTCTTTCTTTGTTCATTTGTTTTTTTCTTAAATTTATTGGTATGCTCTGGCTCCCATCCCCTGCCTTCACTGTAAGAAAGCAAGTGAGGAAGCTCTGAAAGTGGCAAAACACTTTTATGTAAATAGACACAATATGTATTTAGCATTAGAACTGTGATTTTTTCAAAGGTGTCTTAAGCCATTTCAGTGCCCAGAGCAGAAACTGCTGAAGTCAATAAAACATGTGTTTGAAATTCAATTGGATGTTTTTGACAACAAAATGTGTGGAAAGAAAGCTTCCAAATTTTTGATTCAGCTTTAAAATTCTGCCTTGTTTCCTTCCTGAAAATCTCAGCCATAGACATATGTTAAAATAAATGTTGTTTGATACTTTAGAATCATAACTGACCATGTGGTAATATAGGAGTCATTGATGGTGGTGTTCTATGAGGTGATTTATTAAGTAATTCAGCTCTTGGAGAACTGCAGAGAGGTGTTTGGGGAAGATGCATCATGGCATTTGCTGTGGCCGAATAGAAATGCCTAAACAGAAATTATTGAGTAGGCCGCACCTTCTGCCATTCTTTAACTGACCTCCCACAGGGATTGACTGAACCACCTTTGGAAGTGTCTTGAAACCTCTGCATCCCTCCCTTTGATCATACCACATGATGGCAATGGACCTGGTGATTTGAGCAAGTCTTTTGACTCAGGTTAGGTTCAAATTCTTCAGATCTTTTTCCTTTTCCACCTAGGGCTGACCTCTGATTTTCTGCTTTGAATTCCTGCAGCCTCCCTCTGACACATCAGCATCTAAGGCAGCAGAGAAATTTCTGCCGTGAGCCCAGGGAAACTTCAGAGTACAGGGACTTGACAAATATTTGCTTTATAATGGCAAACAAGGTTGAACATTAAATATATGAAATATGGGCCAGTATTGGCAGAAGCAGTTTTAAAGTGAGGAATCTTGCAAAACTAACAATGTCATTTCTTCTTCTACTCATCATTAGCAATTCCTTTGTCAGCATATGTTGTGTTCATTGGCCCTCTCCTGTCAAAACGGCAAACACATTGAGTTCAGCCATTTCTGGAGCACTGTAGTTCTTGATGTCATGCATGAAAAGGATCAAAAAAGTATTGTAAATTGTTAGGGTTTGGAGGAGGGTAGAAAACATTCATAAACATATGCAGGGCTTTGCAGAGGCTTATTCCTCCAGGGCAGTCAGCAGGGGTTGAATTCTGGCCTAGCAGTGGTGGCAAATGTGGTAGACTCCGTTTGGATGTGGACTTTGCAGCTATGCTGGGGTTGGGTCCCAAAATGCGCAAGTCTCATTCCTTCCTGTGCAAATGTTGGGATGTTCAAGCAGCTCTGTCTCATCACTCCTTTCAGCACTGATGACCCCTTCTGCAACTGCTTTGACAGAAATAAAATCTTGTTGTTCCAACTGTCTCGGAGCTGGCGACTGCCAGGCCAGAGGAGGTAGAGTAGCTGCTTTATAGAATGAAACATCCTTATATCTCTCGGAGACTCAGATTTGATGTCCTTGTTTGCTTTGCTCATGTGTGTGATATGAGGTTTGCATTAACTATTTTTGGTGTCACCTCAACACAAGAAATATCAGGAGCTTTACTTGTTTTCATCTGAAGATGACAGGCAGAGGTGCTGCAGGTTGGAGTACATCTTGGTTGCTTATGTCTCTCCCTTCTCTTCCGCTTAAATTCTTTCCTCCCCTACACAGACTTTTTAACTGAAAGCAGCCCTTGAGCTTTTTCTATGTGCAGCTTCTTGGGTCTATGAAAGGATATGAGCAAATGCTGCCCACTTGCCTGAACAGTAAAATGAGTTTCATAGTACTGGATTATTATTTTTTTTTTTGTCAGTAATTAGTTCTAACCTAAAGGAATTCCTGTAGGGATAATTATTTTAGAAAACCTAAAGTCTGAGCCAGATATATGCCTTTATACCATATCCTAGATCCTCCTCTGAGGTATTCAGTATCTGCTGTTTCAGCCAAATTCTGAAAAAAAAGTAAAATATATAAATAAAAATTATAAAAATTTATCAGTGGAAGTTTACAGATTCTATGCATCAGAAGTTACCTTTTTTTTTTTTTTTTTAATTTAGCCACTTCAAAGTATTGAGGCAATCATGAGATATATTTAAATTTTGTGCTTTTTATGTGCTTCCTAAGTTTTGTCAGATTCTTTCCAAAAGTGGCGAGAAACTCAGTTGGAAAGCAATTGGTTTTGAAGCACATACGTTAAAGAAGGAGTAGCTGATATGATTTCTTTTAGGTATGGGGCTTTGGGAAGCACTGTAGACTTTCAAATTTGTAGAAGAGTGTCCAAAGCCATCGTATGACAACTTCACCATAGGATCTATATGAAGATCTCTTGTACAACTGTCTCTGCTCTCCTTTCCTGCTGACGTTGCAAACACAGAACAATTTTCCTTTGATCCTGATGACTTAAAGCCATCCAAAACACCAGGTGAAGGGGGCTGGGGATCTTTCATGGTGTATGGATCATCCAGGAATTTGCCTTGGTGGCACCACAAAGGGAAGTGGTGTCAGCAGGATACTTTAGCCATGCTGTCCCTAACCAAACTTTCTTAAATGCTAATGTAAACAACAATTTTGCTCTGGTTTGTACAGTGGCTGTTTTTTTTACTTTCTATTAGTAAAACTTTTCCCTTTTGCTTTCCAAGGACAATTAATGCTATGAAGTTGAATATTTTTTTTTTTTTTTGAATCACAGGGGGTATAAACAGTTTTTTCTTGCGTTTCCAATAGCTGCTGCTTTTATTAAAAAGAGACAAAAAAAAATCTTGCTTTTTTATTGACTAATACTTGAGTATTTTATGATGGCAGTAGGAAAAAAAAAATCAACAGCAGTGATTTTTCAGGTGAACATTTTGCTTGGGACTACCTTTCATCACACGGGTTGTCTTTAAGCAGAAGACAAATTTCCTGTGCTTTGATCCAGAGCTGTGTCAAAACTGTTCAGTGCTGTGAGCCCCCCATGAGACATGCAGGTCAGACAAGTACAGGAAGGGGAAGTCGGTGGAAAAGAAGCGTCCTGAGAATTAAGTTTTGCTATATCTCCACTACAGAGATAACAGATCCACCACTATTGCAGCTCCTTCTAAAACGTGCATCTTGTTCACCTTCAGATCCTACCTGCCCTCTCTGTGATTCTGGCAATGCACACCAGATGTCAGGATAATTTTGAGATTAGTTAAGAAATGACTGGTCATATCCACCAGTTGTGTATGAATAGCCTCACAACCAACCTCTGCTACTTTTTTTAAACAATACTAATCTAAAATATGTTATATTTAAAATGCATTTATTTCTGGAAATCAGTGGTATTAAAAATGTAAATTTGTGTTTTAGTGGATGGATACAAATTACTTCTAATGTACTACATGAACTTTTGCTTCCTGAAAACCAAATTGCATGTAGATGTGATTAAGAGTTTGAAAAAAAGATGATACACAGATAGCTTCCATTCAAAGGCATTAAATATCATCTAAGTTTACACCTTGGAGAATTATGTAAATTTATGTCTAAATTTCATACTGCTGTGTAGTATAAAAAGCAGTGTATATAAAACCACTTTGAAAACCTATTAGAAAACACAAAGGTTAAGCAGGTACAATAAATAATATTAGGTGATAGTAGAGTAACTGATGCCAAAACTGCAGGGATATGTGCATGGTACTGTAATTAAATTTCTGAGAATTGCAATGCAGGTGGCAAATGCTGTCATTGGACTCAGCATGTTACAGAAAGCTGCTAAGACTCATAAACACACACAACTGTTTATAACTAGAAAAATATGGCCATCTAAAACTAATTGTGTGTTCAAAACTTTGGGCAGTAAGTGTGTAAATTGGTATTTTTCTGTCATATTTTGATTCCGCAGGCTGCTAAAAGGTAAAAATGAAGTGTTGCTCTAGAAGATGTCTCAGAGCTTAATTTCCTTTCTACCAGCCCTTGCCATGCTGTGTTTTATGGGAGATGGGGTTTTGAACTTGACTTCAGAGTTACATATTCTGGTGGAAGCACTTAGAGGTATAGGTGTCTATATACCCCTTCACCCTTCTCCACTCACCCTGTCCCACAGTTTTACAACAGCAATTCCATACAGGAGATTAAGTCAAACCAATAATTGTTTCCAGAGCTGAATTTTCGGGTGGAATGAAGTTGCTCTTGATTTCCTTCCTGTGACCTGATCCTGCAGTCCCAATGCATGAAGCAACATTTATGTTTGAACTTGTGCCAGGCCTCATTACTAAAATGCTTTTCTTTCTGCCTTCCTTCTCCTTTTCCCTGTAATGTTATGGGAAAAAAGAAAATATTTTTGTTGCCTTGTTTTCTAGATTTTGTGTTGTTTTCCTCTCTTTAATAAAGGAAAAACTTTGTCACGGAAATTATTTCAAGAAGGAAGGTCTGTTTATATTCAGAAGGCAAGCTTTATAAAAATAGCTTTTCTTGGCTGCTTATAAATCTTTATCATCACTAAACTCCAGCAATCAAATAAGAACAGTTAAAACAGTTCAAGGGAAAAAAAAAAAAGGCTCTCCAGCAACCTCAGTAACTTTAACGATCTGGTAAAAGACCAAACAAACAGACATAATTATCATAAAAAAGCTATTACATAGCTCATCCCATCTGAATTGTTTATGGGATAAAAATTAAAGTACTTAAAATCATCAGAGGTTTCCTTTGCTTTCAGATGCTATCCTTTCCCACTGAGCTCATTGCAGCCATTAAGACTCTTATCCTGAGAAGGCCTTGGATAATGAAATCCATACTTCTCTCTTACTAGAGCAAAGTGGCTTAGTTCACTGATTTACTGTCCCTGCTTCAGTACCTGATGACACCAATACTTGAGTGAAGGTGTCTCAGTTGTCAGTGTAACTCTGTCCATCTCCAGCTACATCGTCGTGCCTGTGTCACTTAAAGTCTGTGCTAATAAAATAGTTTGGACCTTATATGGGAATAATATCATCTCTGGGACTTCCCTGTTTTCAATGTAAAAAGTAGTCCTAAGTGAAAGAGTTTGTGAGTTTTTAGAGTTCACGATATCTTCTCTGTTTTATTTCAGGTTTGTCTGTTCCGAAAGATCAAGTTAGATCTGGATTTTTCAGCTGGGCATGGCAATCTGGGTTAAAGGAGGCATCAGAGTTAGGAGGGTCACTGATGCTTGAAGATCTCTTCAAACAGGAGCAAAGTCACTGGGCTGTAGGTCTGTGCCAGGCTCCAGATCTGACCCGACGGCTAGTGGGGCGAGCAGGGGACGTGCCCACCCACTGCAAAGGTCTGGCCATGTCTGATAGTACGTGTTACTGGGACACGCTTCTTCCAACTCAACGCTCTGCTTCCTGAAATAAGGCTTTGCTGTTGTAGCCTGTGCCTCAACGTGTGGCGTAGTTGAGGCTTTTCCCCCTGACTCTGCCCCGTAAGTATTTCTGTTCTACTGAAAAGGAGCAAACTAGCTCTTAAAACACCTACTTGTACACTATTCTGTGCTTCCATCCATTTTGCCTTTCTCTAGTACTTACACATTAACTACATAGAAAACTGAACTTAAAGGACAGAGGTCACTTATAATGACTAGGGTTTTTTTCCTTTAACGATTTTGGCGAATGTTTGAAGGTTTGTTTCTCTTGTTTGGGTTTTGGTGTTGTTGACTTGTTGTTTCTTTTTATTATATAAACCTTTGGCAAGCCCTAAAGCAAAGAACTTTGTGCTTGATCTTTATTCATGCTGCACGGATGCTGTCACAGACAGATGCTTTCACACAATTTTAAGGACAGGTTTCTTTCTGCTAGAGTGATTGATTTGCCCTATAAATCAGTTCCCACATAAAATTCACAAGGAACAAGTGATAGGTCATGAAGCAATGAACTGATGTTGAGAATTTGCTTCCTTGCATGTATTTATCTCTCTCTAATTCTGACTTTAACCGTTCACATGCCCCCTCTAAAGACTGCACTTCATTTTAATCTCTAAGTGTACTTGGACTTGGGGGTGAATGAGCCTAACAAAGCAAAGGGGGAATAAAGGCCAGGCAATCCTTGTACGCTTGAAAGGCCTGGTGCTTTTTACTGCCCCTGGGTGGAACCCTGGTATAAAGAAAAATACCGTACTGTGTGTATCCTGGCTGCAGCCTTTATACAGAATTTATTGTGGAGAAAACTGTAGGCTAATACGCTAATGAAGTAACATTTTTCTGCTACTAAATTTAGGAAAAAAATCAACAATTGCTGCATTGCATCAGTGAATTAAAGACACAGCACTCAAGCAAAATGGATCTGCTCCTGCAAAATATACTGTATGGCATGTATATTGGTTTAATATATATATAAATATATAAGTAACACACAAGTGGATTTTCCTTTTTTCAGTCTTGCCAAAAGGCAAGTTGGGAACAGGTTTCCATTTGCACCAGGCAGCATCCGACTGCCTAATTTCTCCTTTGAAGAATTTTCGATATAAACAGACAAGATAATATCTGATGGTTACCAGATCACGAGTGGCAGAAGATATTAGTGCCATGGTTTGAGGGATTGCAGTTTGTCAGATTCTTTGGGCGAAGTGAGCAGGGTCATCGCTAGACAGAAGAAAAAAAGGTAAGAAAGGGCAAAAACAGTGTGACAGGGTGAGAGAAGAGGGAGAAAAGGCGTTAGATAAGGTGAGTATATACTTTCTTGCTTCTGGTAGAATGGCTTTGAGAATAAGTATGAGCGGAAATAGAGAGCTGTGAGAGATATCTGTGTAATCTGTTAGCATCACAGCAATGTGAAACTGGTTTGGCAGCAATAGCAATAGCTGCCTGGGAGAAGAGAAGATATATTTTACTGAAACTTAGTGAGAGCAGAAGGGAAACAAACAGTAACATTGGAAAATTAACTTTTTACTTTGATATTTGTGAATTTACCTGCATCAACACATTTTATCATTATGTCCTTGTCTCACTTGTGAGTTTCACTGCCTTCACAAGCACAATTTAAGATTTTTTTCTTTGTTTATTTGTTTCAAAGGGTTTCAGCTGTAAGACCAAATGTTACTTTGGGTTCAAACTTCAGGCGATTGTCATTGTTTTGGCTCTCATGGTGGGGAGCTGAACAGAGATGATGAAGTGCTGCAGATTGAGATGGAAAGAGTCTACCACGGCAGATTTTCAGACTCTCTGAATTGATTACAGAGTATGGTTACGTTGTTTGATTGAGTGCAGGAAGGAGATATTGAGATATTAATTTTTCTTATGTGATTCACTCATAATCACTCATACCATGCGTTGTATTATTATGTAGCATATACACATATATGTATCCTGCAAATAAATGGAATAGACACTATTGAACAGGTAGAACAATGGAAAAGGTTGAATTAGGAAAAAGGCACAGAAAAGTTAGGTACTAAATTGAGCCACTTCCATCAGGTTTGTTTCTAGGAGGAGTTAAATGGCATAGCCATGAAGTACTAGACAACTGAAGACCTCTTTTAAATGCAGGCATACTAGACAAATCTAAAACAACTCATTTTCTCTCCTTCCTCATTAAAAGAAGAAACCAAAATACCTTATTTTGGTAAAGATGTTTCATCTTGTCATCTGAAATACATTGTTCTGGTAGTTTTCAAGGTTGTGCACAAAGTGAAATAATTTATTTGGGCTTCAGTTGGAATTTAGTCGTGCACTCGGTCTATATGAGATGAGAATTTTGTGTTAGCTGGGATTTATGTGCATTTGTATTTATTTTTGGGTTTGTTTCTAACTTAGGTCAGATACACCTAAAGTGCCAGGTCAGCAAACTTCTAATTGCCTCACAGAACCAAAGAATTAGGTTATAATAATCATCATCCTTTGCAGGTCAGTGAAGGAATATGAGAAGAGAAAGAAGGGACTTGAGGAGTTTGAACGGGTGTAAATATCAAATCAAAACAAAGTCAAGAAGCCCCCTAAATCATGAACTGTGCTGCTGGATTTTGGGCAAAACTCCTAGAAGCTAAGAGCACCATAACTCACTCTTAGGTGAGTTATGTTCATGTGTTTAGCTGAACATCTGGCCAATAACATTTCTTATAAGTGAAAACATGATTTTCTTGAAGTTCAGGTAGTTTTGCAATCATATTCTACGGGGTTGGTATTCCATCTTTTCACCTCAGAGATATTCATAGTTTGCATAATGTCTGACAGCAACTTTCCCTTCTTCAAGGTATGGAGAAAAGAAGGTTAGTGATTATGGAAGATAAATATAGGCAGTAATGATTAGTGAAAATGATTGATAAATGGAGTGGGGAATGGGAACAAATTTGAGACACAAAAAGGCAGAAACAAATGTTTAAATTTAGAGTTCTGCCCTCAGAAAGTCCCTGCCTGTCAAATATGCGGAAATAAATTATGAAAATCTTGGCATTTGATATTTCACAGCGACAGCTATGACATTCATGAGATGTATGCTGCGAAGTCATTGCCCACGGCAGGTTTATACAGCGTGTGCAGCTTCTCCAGCAAATGGGCAGCACACTTGAATATGTTTTAGAGACTACAGAACACACCGACGGTCCCGTCTGGTTTCGAGGACAGTCAGAAATCTTGGCTGGTCACACCCTGTAGCACAGAGGTACTCTTTTTGTAACACACCTGGTCCAAGTGCCAGTTGTGTCACTCGGGTGCATCCGGACAAAATAGTTTTAGGTGGCTGAACATTTATCTCAGAAGGTTGACAGTTTAAAGTGAGCAATTTACATAGGGTGCTCTCAAAAACTGGATCTGTGACAAAAGTCCTGTTGATTTCAGTTCAATCCACACGCACCTGGTACCTTACCATTCCCGTGCTTGAGCTGACTTTTCAGAAAACACATAAAATATTGCATTTTTTTCTCCTTTAAAGGTTCCATTTTCATAAGTACTATAAAAGCAACGTGAAGACAAGTTGGCTACTGATGGACTCACACCCCAACTCATCATAGTAATAATTTTCATTCACTATTTCCTGTATCTATTTGTCTATCTACTTGCCTGTTATTTTTTACGTAGAGGGAAACTTTTTTTCAATCTGTTTGTGCAGCACCTGGCACAATTTATTCCTTTCCCTGGAGAAGAGCTTCCAGATGCTGCAATAGTTAAAAAAACAACCAACCAAACAACAAAGCCTTAGTCAACTTTAGCAGATAGAAGTATAGAATACTATAATAAAAAAATTCCTTTAACAAGTTTAACATATATATGTTTATGATTTTTCATTAAGAGCTTTGAATTTGGAAATAACTAATGAATTAAAATAGTGTAATCCTTTATTAAAGGGGTTATTTTCTCTCATTAGTTTATAGAAAAAAATAACTATAAGGTGAGAAAAATTTCAAATGTCCTATGATGATATGAGATGGATCCTGTATTTATTTTTTGAGTTACAATATTTAAATGTCAAGCATCCCCAGGAGAAATAAATTATTCATTATAATTAGAAAATGTAATTTTAAAAAAATCATTTATTGGTGACCAAGCAGCATATTCAGTGAGAATGTTTCTTCTTTCGTACAATAGCTGTGTACTTTGAGATAATGTTCTAATTAACCTAATTGCAGCTACTGTATTGAACTGTAGGTTGAGATCCAAAGTGTCATGGCAACTAGCAGAAAAGCTCTGCAAGCCTCTGCTTCCTCAGTGCAGTCTCAAAAATAGCTCTTTATTATAGGAAATAAGGAGGTAAATCTTCTTAACAAGATAAAGCTTGAACCAAGAAAGAATTTTCCCCTTTGCACTTGATGGTAAAGCATAAATTAAGCATTTCTGCTTCAATTTAATTAGCATAAGCCATCATAATAATGTACCCCGTAAGTGTTTGCTTTTCCCGACTAAAGCAAACCTCCTGCGCTCAGGAGATTTACTGTAAATCATTGAATATTAATTTCTTGGATTTTATTGAAGAACATTTTACACAGTCAGCTTAGGAGAGAGGACAATCATTTTCTTTCCCTTGCAGGAAAGATCTTATTTAATACTGTGATATTAACTAAAAGGAACTCCATGAACTGCTGCTCCAGTTTTATGATCTTGCTAAACTCTGGAGACTGCTGGAAGTGGGAATTTCAGAAAATAGGAAGTGTATATTTTAAATATGTCTGACTCAAATGCCTGATAGTATTATGTCTCTCTGTTCACTGCAACTCATGTAATCTTTCATTTCATTAACAATTGTAATGGTAATTAGAAAATTGCTTCTCAGTTTAATTCATAGAAATATACGATTCCATACAGGCTGAGTAATGATTGTAAAACTGCCATAAATTCAGAAGAGAGCTTTGCTTGAATAGAGATCACAGGACGAGTCTAATAAATTATGTAAGTGTAAAACATAATGGATTGGAGTCTACTTACACCCTCGTGCTCTGGTAATATCATCAAACAAAGTAAAGATTTTTACTGTATATGCTATTTCCCATAAATTAGCAATTTGTCTAATATGCTATATCTTTTCTTTTTTTTTTTTTCCTGAGAACTTAAGTTCATGTATGTTGGATTTAATTTCAACTGACTATTTATGTCTGTGCTTTCTGGAGATCTTGAAACAATGTTCCATCAAATTATAATTTCATGAGCTTTTTATACTCTTTGTCATTAACTAACTAATTTTGGAAACAAATATTTGTGAGTTCTGTTTGTTTTTCATGTGCTTGCTCGGGAAATGGGGCAGCTGGGAGCAGCCTGCTGCCAGGACCACTCGTGCTGTCCAGGAGCAGATCCCTTCTGCTCCACCCCGCAGCCCTGTTGGGACATGGGATTGACCTTAACTAATTACTGGAATTTTCTGCTTCTAAACATCACTTTCCCATGTATCCCACTTCCCAATGTATCTAACATTCTTCCTTCCACAGAGAAAAGCTTTCATAAAAATATGTCCTTAACCCATGAGTTTGTGTTGAGTATCTGGAAAGTATAGACCTGAAAAAGAAATGGTACAATCTAGAATCTTTTCTTGCCTCCCCTAAAATCCAGACCAAATAGCAATTTATGAGTAAAGGAAAACAATAGTCTATAGTTAACACTGATACTGGCATCCTAGGAAACACAAGATGGGATAAACCATAAGTGATTATCCCTTGAATCCTGGAAATATCAATAGATATATCAACAGATAACCAGAAACAGGTAATGCCTGTTATCGGGGCAGATTTTGGTAAAGTAAGGGCCAAATGTTTATCCTGATATTCCAATAGTTGTTCACAAAACATGCATGTGCAAGGCTTTTGATAATGGCTTTTCATATCCAATCATTTGATATGCAGAAACAAGTATTTGCATAAATGGAGTTTGGAATTCCCAACTCTGCCATCAGTACACACAAATGCAACTTGTCTGCAGAATTTTTTAGTTATAAACATTTATATTTGCAAACTAAATCTGGTCAGGAGGTAAATCCAACTGAAATACAAATGCAGAAGTGGTGGCCAATGCCACACACTGTCTGGTCGACTGCACTTAATTTCCTTTGTGAGACTTGAGGCAGTTAAAGCAAATCCTACACTGAAAAGTCACTACTGCTCTGTGACTGGTGGAACCCTGGAACACTAGTTCCAGCTTTTATGAGGTCTGATATAAATCTCAACAAATCCTCCATGAATGAAATGAATTGCAGTCTCCAAAGTTCTCTTATTTTGCTTTAAATTAAACCAGTACATATTGCTACACCTTTTTTTTTTTCTTTTATACCTCAGCATAAGTGTTTTCTCTAAACAGTTTTAAGTACTTAAAAGAATGTGTAATTTTATACATCCTAAACTGCCTTCTGCAAGGAAAAGAACATAAGGGGTCTACAGAGATTAAGGACTCAATTTAAAAGTAATCAAATACTCAATTTTTCCATGAATATTTAGACTAGTGACTTGCCAGAAGTTACACCTGAATCTGCCAGATTCCAGGCTTATTTTGCTTCAGTCAAGGACCATCATTTTCTCCTTTCTTTGTTCCTGCATAGGATTTTATTTTTTTCAAGTTCTGGCTGCCCAGTATAATCTCAAAATGTGTCTGCTGCTGCTGCTGCTCTGAGCATGAGCAGAAACAAAAATCTCTGATTCAAGAGCAGCAGGATAACTAATCACACCACTGAACTTATCTCCATCACTCTGCAGCCCTCAGAAGAAAACATGAATTCGGGGACAGGGATTCACTGAAACAGCATTTTATATCTAGCAAAAGGCTGCAGAGTTTTGAAACTAAGTCATATTGCAAAGCTGATTTTGCAATTCGTCTGATACAATGTCCTTTAGCTATATTCAGCTTGTTCTAGTTTACAACTGGAGGCTTTCCTTCTTTTTATGCTAAGACACAGTTCAAGTAACAACAAATCACACAATGTAACTGGGTGAAATTTGAAATTTATTTATTTCTTAATGCAATTTGTTTTTTTAAATCCTGACCTTCTTTGCCAACGGGGATTATTAGAGCTTCACTTTCTGTGGTGTTCCTGCATATGTTGAAGTATTGCATTGTCTTCAGCTGCTGGGAGGTCTTTTCTTCCTAACAAATGTCAAGAGCTGCTTTGTGAATTATTCTCCTACATGTCATCCTTCCTCATTTATTCTCCCAATGACAATGACATCTTTTCCAGAGACACTTCCCCCCAAGCTGTCACCTTATTTATTTCTTCCTCTGTCTTGCCTTGAGGAACACGATAAGCATAAGTACAGTGCAGAGGGTTTCTCACATGTGTTTAGATTTATTTAATCTGCTTGGCACAGTTGTGTAGGTCTTGCCAAAGCAGGTATAAATATCTCTATTTATTTATTTTTTTGTATTTTTTAAATAAAGCTATTTTTCTTAAACATACATGTAACATTCTAATGATTGAATAAAATTACTTTGTGAGTTTAGAGTTCTTTATGACTTTCCAGTCTGACCTCTAAATAGAACAGCCCACTACCCCAGAACTTTCATGAAAGTGCCTAATATTGACTTACAGAATTCAAGTAATGAAAAAACTTTAAAAACTCCAAACAAATTAACAACTAACAAATGCTGCTGTTGAGACTGCATACCTTTAAATTTGCCTCTCCCAAAACATTTTCAGCTTTTTGTAGAGTTTTCTAGAAATATTGACTTTTGTGAGATTTTTCCACAAAGTTTGCGTTAAGGCGAACACCTATTTTAGTTCTAGATTTCTTCCTGTAATAATTTTTACTGTTATGAGAGTTTCTGCTGCTGATGTTTTAGTCTTTTTTATTACTATGTTCTCTCTCAGGAGAAAACATGTTTGTTCCCTGGCCTGCTGCTCCCTTTCACACTCACCTTTCTTTAAATAAACATTTGCTAATCATTGATGTCTGAGATGGTTATTATAAGAGTAATAAATACTCTAAATGCAAGAAAATAAAAAATAATGCACACTCAATTTTCATCAAAGGTCATGAAGGATCCAGTGAAAGTTGATGAGAGGTGGGTGTATAATTTAACTACCTTGAAAATCCTGGCCACAGGCAATATTATTATCTATTAAGATGCACTAGCATGAGTCAGACTCTTTCCACCACAGAGGAAGATTTCTTTTGCTAACCCAAAGAACACAGTAAAAAAAGCAACCCAGTAAAAAGAAAAAGTAGAAGAAAGGATCTCTCTTATCTTGGCATATATGAGCTCAGAGACAACAAAAGCTCTGAAGATATAATGATTTGTACTAGATGAGAAGTAACTCAGGTTAACAAAACATTAAAAAAAGGAAGAAGATAGGGACTTCACAATATTCAAATAGATTATCCTTTTAAAAGAAATAAAAATTATCTAGTACAAGGAAAGGATATGAATACAATTAGGAGGAGGTGGCAGTTGGAAGGACAGAAAGAGAATGGCAAAAGGAAAATATGACAAAAATATGATAAATATCTAGGGGTATTCTACACTGATGTGCACAGATTTAACATATGTTCTTATCTCTTCCATTAGTACTAGAAATACTGCCAAATCTCCAGCAATGTAATTAAATGATTCTTTACTTAAAATGTTACCTCCTGAAAAAGATGTTGCTTTGCACATGCATTTAAATCTATTTGCAATATTGTTGGAAGCAGTTTTTTGTCATGAAGTTTTTAATATTTCACATGCAAAATTATTTTTTAAAGAAAAGTTTGCCCCTGTGTCATGCAACCAAAGATTATACCAGGTAACAAAGTATTTCTTTAAATCCCTGATGTGTGTTTTCTATGCTAAGCAATGGTTTGGTTTGAATTGAGCATGCTGGCGAGGACTACCTTGCAACAGTGCTGTTAAGTGTCTCGGGGTGTCCCTATGACATCTTTCTTTGGCTTCATCAAGTAAATGAGAGGGATGATCTGCTTGGTATCAGCTTCACAGCACCTTTTCATTTATGTTGCTGCCTCAAGAAGTCTCAAGACAGTAGAATGCCTTGAGACGCGCATTATCTAAACGGGTTCCTCTGAAGCATTAATTCATATTTCTCACAGAGGTGCTGAACAGGTGGGGTTTTTCCCTCATGAAATAAATAGTGCCATGAAATAGTATTTTCACAATGCGTGGAAAAATAACCTAATGTTGTAAAGGGCTACTGCGAGGACTGGGAAGACATTACAAAGTCTATCTCACTTGTGAAAACATATGGAAAAACAATCTGCTGAATATTGCAGATCAACTTGAAAAAGGGAATTCATGAACATCCTGGTTTGAGGTGGAGCAAACCCAACTTTCTGCTCAGCGCGAGAGACTTGCACTTACATTTGTTGCTGTAGCAGCTGACTTAATTGACTTATATGGGCAGGTCAGGTGACCCAAACTGACCAATAGGATAGTCCATCCCATCTGCCACGCTCAGTATAAAAGCTGAGGGATCTTCAAGAGCTCTTCTTCAGTGGGCTATTCTTGAATGGCTGCTTCTTTAATGGCACTCTCTTTGATGACCGATGCCTGAGGAAGATCCCGTCACTTGTCTACCTTTGATCCTGATCAGAGTGTTCCGGAACCCAGTTCCCATTCATCACTAAATCCAGTCTGGAACTTTCCCAGTGCCTGCCGGTGACATCTCCCTGGGAGCTCAATAAGGTTTTGTGCATGTTTGTATTTATTATATCTATTTAATTTTTTTCATTATTATTATTGATATTTCATTCTAGTTGTTTAGGCTTTTCTGAATTCATAACTCTCTTTATCTCTCTTCTGTTTCTCCTTGGAGCGAAGAGTGGGGGAGAGCATCTGTTTGGGCAGCTCAGCCCAAACCATAAGAGTGATGTTTTTGCTTACAGACCAAGTTGTCCTAAACAGAGATCCAAGATTCAAAACCTGTTCCCCAGTGTTGCATCTTGCCTAAACGTGCCGTCTCTCTATTTGTTTGAAAACATTTTCTATGGTGGCTGTGAAAAATGTACATTCCTAGTTATAATGGGTTTATATTTCTTATATTCAGCTAGTTTTGTTTCTCTTATTCAAGGAACCATAATCTTTTTTCAGCTCTAAGGAAGAGTCTAACTGCTTACATACATCTAGCAAAAAACTTGAGAGAAGATCAGTATTTCATTCATTGTCCTCAAAATAGTACCTGAGTCTTGTCTAACCAGTCTAGAAAATAGGTTTCAAAGTCAAGGACCCTTCAAGGAGATCCAGAAACTAGTTTTATGTGATTAAAAGAGTGTACTTAGTTTCTTAGCTGATTCACAATCACTATAATTCAAAGACAGTCATTCCATGAACTTTCAGCAATGAAAGATACTCTTCTCTAGGACTTTAAAATGCTTTGTTTTGGTCCATACCAAGAGAGATTCTGGAAATCTGAGCTTTTTCTTAAAGAAAGAGGAAAAAAAAAATCCAGCTGCAAAACCACACGTACACACACATAAACAAACCACTCCTTATTAGTAAGAAAAAAAAATTATCAATTTTTCTTTTATGTTGAAAACAGTCACCTATCTCTATTCAGCAAGAGAATTCAAACAGATTTCGGATTCTGCACTTATTTCACTTATCTATCTATTTATCAGTGTTTTACAATTGACATCTATTTGGAAGAAAGAAAATAAGCCTTGAAATGGGGATGGTCTGTAAGTTCTTCAGGAGAGTGGTCAAAGATATCATTATAACAATGTTTGAAATGTGCCTGTATCTATATAGGAATTTCCCCAAAACAGCATTTTCTGGGGAAATTTCAAGACACTGCTGCAATTTTCCAGCAGCGGGTGAATTAGTCTGTCCCTCAGATTCATGACAGAGGTTTGGGTTGCACAGGCTTGTCAATCTGTAGATTTTGTGAATGCAATTCTAATGTCACATTTACAAAATGAAGTCAACACAGTGTACACATTTTGAGGTAAGGAGAGAGATTTTAGTGCCTTTTAAACAACTGGGGAAGGTAAGAAACAGCAGCAATCACAGGAATGTGAAGTGCTGAAATATACAATTAGAAGAGGTGTCTAAAAACTTAATTGAACAATGACATGCTGTCACCAGCAGCTTAAATGCAATCCAGTAATGACATTTGCTATAAACCATGTCAAAATGAAAAATAGGTGTAAGCTGACGTGTGGAGTGTCTGAGATTTCTGTGCTGCTGATAGATATTCCTACAGAAGCAAAACAACTGACAGGAACATAAACTTCAGCAGTGATTACTCTGTAATTAAATGGAAGCAATAAAGGATCAAGGTAATAAAACGTGGAACAGGACCTATGAAATATGAACAAATGTTGGCTCAGTAATTCTGCTGAAAGGGTCCAAGACTTAGGCATAACAATAATAGTTGGCTGGTTGTCTCTTGTGCCAGATTAGTGTGCAATCTGTAACACAAAGCAGTCAATTCCTATTTCCCCCACGTTTTCCCCCTTACTGTGTCACATCACCTACACGTTTATAGCTCCTTGGTAGTTGTGAAAGACCTTGGTAGTGCTTTTCCCAACATAACACAACAGATCTTACCATCAACACTGTACTTTCCTGAGCTTTCTCTGATGGTGACTGGGCACACATATGTGCTTTTCCCCTGGCTGTCAGACTCCAGCCTAATTTTCAGTTGAATAGACCACACATTCTTTCAGGAGAGCACCCTCTGGTCTATTTTAATGCAATCAATACAGTTGACCAAATGCTGATTTCTCAGCTTAGGAGCCCAGGACAAAAAGTATTTCTTCTCTCCCACACCCTGTGTCTTGCATGAGTTTTATTTCAAACAGATCTGAATAGAGATATAAAAAAAAAAAAAAAATGATGAAACCCAAAATATGATCTGTCTGGTTCATATGCTTCAAGGTTTGAACATGAGCTATTGAATGTTTTCCACTGTTTATTAATAGATAATAGTAAACGGAATTTGTTAAATAACTTCAAGTAACAGTCTTAGGAAAAAAAATTAGCATTTCTTTCATCAAGCACATTTTCTATTATTTACCTGCTGGAAGAGTTAATTTTAATAAGCTGAAAGCAAGTAATACTAAGAGTAAATAATTTGCCCTAAATTCTGTATTGAATGCAGCAGACCCTTACTAATCCACATTTTGCTAATCCTCACACTTTATAACTCACACAAAAGAGTCTCTCCCTTCACCCCCTGTCTCTTTGCAAAGATTTAATATCTTAATGTTTCAGTGACTTCTCAGACTGTTAGAATCTCATTATTTATACAGCATAAATAATTAAACTAGACCCTCTTTTTGAAATTAAATGAGCCGTGTATTTCTGAACTAGTTACCTTAGTTATAAATTGTGCCAGAAGCTGATGATCTCTTACGAGCAATTAAAGCGTTCACTGACCTCCTGCAGTGAGGCTTCAACATTAGGAAAGTCACCGGGGCAAGGACAGACTGTATGGGATGCAAGATGGACAGCTTATCTGTCAGCAGTATGGTGCTTAGACTTTTCCCCCCCCTCTTTTCTTAGAAGCCAAAAGTCCCTGGTTTTGGTGACCATGTGCCCAGGTGGTTCTGATGCTCACCCAGTTGTTCCCCGTCACGCGCCCTGGGACTGTTGCCACCGGTGGTACTTGTGGTAACCTCAGATTCCTTCGTAAGCAAATACTTTTCCCCTTGCTCTTGCCTCCCAGTTGGGAGTCCACAAATGAGCAGTGGGTTTAGCCAAAGCTGATGTGGAGATTGATCCCAAGTAGCTGTGTGGGCCTTGATGGCCCAGGAGAGACAAACCCCTTTACAAGGGCTGACTGCTATGAAAGCATCTCAGAAACAGGGGTCTCCCTGTGACTGCTGAAATAATTTTTTTAATTTATCAGTAGTAGCACCATTTCCATGTATATTTTTGAAAGATTAAAGAAATGAGGATACATTATAACAAAGCCCTTTGGCCAAAAGGGCAGTACAGGTGGCAGTACACAAGCAGGGTGTTTTGTTATGCAGGGAAAGTTTGATGGATTTCGATGCATGACTTGTTTTAAACCTCATAGTGTAATATTTGTTCTGAGTTACCTGAATAAATCTCTGTTTAATCCCTTGGTGATGACAGTCAGAATTTCTCAACTCTAAGCTTTATGCGTTAACACTTAACATTTGGAAATCCTGATTAGCAGCACAGACAGTTGGAGGGGCAGAACCAAACCATAGACCAGGCTTCTGGAAAGCTGTTTGTAGCAAAGACAGCTAAATAAATAAAACATGCTTCCTTCACCGCTATTAGTGCAGCCACTCGGGCTGGGTATTTGGTGCCGAAAAATGCTTATAAAATTAAAATATCTGTCCTAAAGGTGTTTAGCGGTTCACAGCCAACACTCATCAGTATACAGGATTGGGCATTAGCTGTGAATATTGAAGGTATGAATATGCTTTACTTGTGCAGACAGAACTCCAAATGAATTCAGTTTGGGTTACGTGCATGTAATTACAACGGCTTGGTCTCTTTATGTATGTGTTACCTGAAAACAAATGAGATTTGTTTGATGTTTCACATTGCACCACAGATAAAAGATGTGTAGCAAATAGCAAACCTATTGCTTTGATCCCGTGTTGAAACACAGGAATGTGGACTAAGGTCTCAATCCAATTCTGAGACACAAGAAAACACTTCTGATCATAGCACTGGCTGAAGGAGGGGTATCTATCTTGTTTTTTTAATTAAAAAAAAAAAAAAAGACTGAGAAGAATCAATTTTTTCTTAAGTAATTACTTTCTCGCATCACGATCAGCAGCGTGCATTCTGCTGTCAAGAAAGCAACAGTAAAAAGGACGACACAAAACTCAGCCTCAGAATAACATAACAGTGGCTGTTCCTGTAGAGGCTAGGAAAAAAATAAAACCTTACCTGTCCTCTAATTGCAATACATCATCTGCAACAATCAGATAAACACTGACACATTTAAAATTCAACAGAACAAAAATATGTTCTGAGGTTTTATTAACCGTTTGGATGGAATCTTTGATCTTTGCAGTAATAGCTGCACACCTTAGAAAGCAGAGACTGTAATAAAAATCAACTTATAAAAAGTATGGAAATATAAGCCAAGCAGAAGAGTATTGATAGAAAAAAAACCCCAAACAAACGCAAAAATCCTGTTACCTTTTTTTTTCAGTGAAAACAGGATTAAGCTTGAGAGTGCTTAAATTGTCACTTACTGAGAAGTGGGGAAAACATGCTAAAGAGCAAAAAGGGTATTTGAAAAAAATTGCTTGACTACATTATAGTTTTAGAAATAATATCTAGGTTAAATGTAAAAAGCAATTAGAGAATGAATGTTTTAGTTACCTTCAATTTATTTGAGTACTCGTATAAGATACCAAAATACATCCAAGACAGAATAACCTAATTATTGTGGGAGATCAATGGAACCTTTCTCCATCGGAGAGCTAGTTGTTTAATGCACCTTTGCCTTCTGGATAGTCAAATTAAGCCCCAAAAATATATCATCAAAGTAGATATTTTTGAATGTAAGGCTCCCTAGTGAAAGGGAGAACATTTTAAAGACATTAACAACAGACTTTGTATCAATGTTTAAGTTCAAATGAGACTGCTAGTCATATGGGCTGGAAATCTGACTCATATGGAGGTGTGTCATGAATAGCTTGTACCAAGATTTCAATTTATCCTCTTTTAGCTTCTCCTTTTTCTCCTCCATTCCTAAAAAAAAGTATACTTCATATTAACTGAAGAAGCAAGAAGTATCAATATAGTGAAACAATTTTTTTTTTTTTCTTGGCTGGATTTTAACTATTAGAATAATTGTCATATTCAGGATAATATCATACAAATAAAGATACAGTATTCAAAAGTTTATTTCAAGACTAATGGCAGAGCAAGGTGTTTATACATGAGCTTTACATAATGCTGAAACAAATCCTGAATTTTCTTCAGGAAGGTCTGAGACTGTGGCTCCAAATTCATACTGAAATGAGGAAAACCTTCAGTTCACTCAGATGGGGCTTGGGGAAGCTCTTCAACTTCTAATCTTGGTTTGTACTTTTGGCATCTTCAGTTTTCTGATAAGTGTTTCATTCTGTTATTCTCTACCTCAACAGATAGCCAATGAACATACAGCTAATGAACAGGAATCAAAAAGTGTGAGACTGTGAGGCTCTGGTTGTCTTTTAAAATGAGCATAATTATTTTGATACCAATATTGTCTTCAGAGTCCCAAACTTACACCTAGCTGCCCCATAAAATAAGAAGCAAATTCACACGAGCAGATACTTCCTGATCTATCATGAATGACAGTCATAGAGTACAGAATTATGGAGAACACATACACCATATAGACAAGAAAACATGAGCACTTATATGATAACATTGCAGCAATTTAGGATCTTCAGTAATCAATATTTTGCCTTCTCTGTGCGGTGTTTCAACAGATCCATTCTCCAGTGGAATGGGGCAAGTCATCAGGCAGTGTGAAAAAGTAGGAATGCCAATTTTGCTGAAACAAAAATGCAACATACAACATATGCAAAGACTTCTTCAGGATTGAGTGTGCATAGAGCAGAAACACTTGTTCAGGCTTCTCCAGGAATACTTTGTAACTGCGAGGATCAACTTACTCTTTATGATAGAAGTTACTCAGCCGTTCCATCGGTCGTTTATAGGCACATTTTTTTCAATTATTTTTTTTCAATTATTTGGTCACTGAAAACATAGAAATATTTTCTCTTTGCAGTGCCATCCAGTTCCTGTTTATTCGTTCTGATATTTTATTTTCAAAAAAACCTGCAAACCTCTCGTTTAAAAAAAAGTCAAAATGCATGATTAATTACAAATGAAGAGTATTTTGAAAGCAGGAAAGAAAATAAACAGCTCTGGTAATGTGAACAGATGGGATTAAAAACTAAATTGCCATCATTAGCATTATGAGTCCTGTAATTAGTTATTAGAATAACAATACATATCTAATATTAATATGAGATAGCACCAGTGTTATTATAGGGACCATAAAAGAAAAGAAACTTGGAAAGGTTGTAGTTAAGGATAATTGAATTCTGAATTCCTGCTAATATCTAAGTTTGACTTGCAAGACTATTGTGGAGAAAAATTCTGATTTTTGTGGGCATAGTTCTGATCTACCAGGTTTTAAAGCAGAAACTGGCCTCAGTGATATCTCCATGTTACAGCGCTCTGTAGTATGAAGAGCCTCTTCCACTTCCATAGTTACCTTTCAGGCAGTCTTAAGAGCATATTAAAGTATTCTTTGCCTGATCTAATTCCCATTGAAACCAATAGAAGGGTTATGAGGCTTATTTGCTTACTTTGCTTTAATTAACTGAAATCAATGAGGATGAATCATCTGTATCTTATTACTTGTGACAACTGATAGCTTCTGCATGCCTTTTTTCCTGTTCTGGCAGTGCTGTAGAGCTCTACTTATATCAGATCTCTGAACAGGATCCTGCCACCAAACAACACTCCTAACTCATCAGCACACCTAGTGCTACCAGAAAATAGGTGAACAGCAGACCCCAAGTGGAATTTTGGATGCATTGAAGCCTTCTAATGCAGCTGCCCTTGTACAATTTCGTTTGCCTTATGTTTTCTGCATTCACAGAGTGAGAAATCTTTCCTGACTCATAACACATAATTTTCTCATTTATTTGATGAGTCTAAACCTGGCTTTATGGTGGGATATGGGCTCCAAAAACTTCCTGCATATATAGAGAAAAAGATTTTTAGAACTATGTGTATATTGAAGAGTGGCATAACTGGCTCTGACTAAGACTATGAACAAGTGCAATGGCCATTTATTATTGAAAAAGGCATTGATCTCTTTAATTCCCAGTAAGTACATGCAGGTGAGAGTGTTCAAGTGATAAATAAACCTGTATATGAGGTGAAATAATGCTTTTCTACAGTTCTAATAAATTATGGCTTATACAGGCATAAGATCTGGTACCACATGTGCTACATAGGACTCAGCAACTGTAAGTCAAATCAGGAAATTATGGTGAACTGTCAGGTTACACGAGGCAAAACCTAAGCCCAAACAAAAAAACATTTATATAATTAACAGAAAACTAAATTCAGTTGTAAGATGTGTTGATCTTTTCCCTCTTAACTCTAAGAGTTAGTTCTAAAATCTAATTGAACCAATTGTATGGTTAGTTCCATTTAATGGCTGTTATACAGTCAAATATACATTAAGAAGAAAAATGTTAATTGCAGATGTGCTGAATATACTGTATGGGAACATTTAATTGCAAAAAGATATAATTTTGAATAATTGCTGTTTTCCTACCTTCCTAAAATGAATATACCAACACAATAATAAGCAAAACTGGAATTCAAAGACCTAATTTCTAATTCAGGGAGGCATTAAGCATATGCTTAACTTTGACCAAATGTGCAAAGCTATTAACTTCTAGGACCATAAAGAAATGCTTAAAGTTAAATGGGTGCTTAGGTTATTATTCACGCGGGGTTGCCTTCTTGAATCTTACTCCCCTACTAGTATTAGCGCTCCCTGTAGCAGCCAGTCCCATTGAGATCAGTGGTAATGATTACTGAAGAAAAACCACCCCAAAACTGTTACTGACTATGAAAAAGAAGTAAAGCCTTATTCTGAGGTGTACGTGTGACTTTATTATTGCAGTGAACTATTATATTTTTTTTGTCACTATAAAATGTGAGCAGTGAAAAACAGGAGTTAGTTATGTATTTACTGTGCCTGATAGTTAAAAGCGGGCAGGTAGGCAGCTGAATATTTGTTCCTGGAGTTAATTGTGAATGCAAACAAGAAGCTGCCTTTAAAAATCAGGACTCATGTTTTCGAGGCCTCCCAGAAAGTAGGTGGCTCGGGCAGTAAGCTGATGTAACATAGTCCAGAGTAAAATTGCATTTATTTTTTTTTCACAAGAGTAAACATATGGGAAATCCAGCCTTAAAAGAATAATTTTCAGCCCTAAAACCTCTACCAACATGGACTGGGGAGAACACTAGCAAATATTAAGTTCATACAGAGCAGACATATCACAGCTCCTCACCATGGTTAATAAATGGACTACTAGTTTGAACCAGGCTTGAATGAATAAAGGAGAAAATATGTTAACTATTTTCACTTATTCTTTCCTATGGTTTAGGAAAGAATGGTTTATTTCTGTTAATTATCTACTCTCTAAGCATCTCAAAATCAGACCTTGAATTTTGTGTTATGTCATACTTTGATTTCCCCTGCACCACAGACCAAAGTCTTCCCATTGACTTTCACTTGTTTCGCAGAAGCCTAGAATCAATTCCAGCTTATCAGTATTAGAGAAACCATGTCTTGTCGGGCGAACTGAAAAATCAAGATAAAGCATTATAACTTTAGCAAGTTTTGAGACATGTAGCTATTTCAGTCAAGTACACTGTATTGGCATTAAATTATTTTTAGCACTTAGGAATTTTAGTTAAAAATTCCCTGTCGAGGTATTAGTTATGTAGGGTTGCCCTTCTTTGTTTTCAAAACCAAACCGTACTACAGCCACATGACTTCCTAACACCAAAGCCTTCTCTCTAAAAGAAACGTGCTGTCCCTCCCCTGCAAAATAACGGTATTGCCTGGATTTCATGAATTTCATGTTCTCTGTAATTGTTTCCGTGATTGCTTCAGTCTGCTTGGAGAATAGCTAAATGGTTCAAAAGATGAAAAGAAGGAGTATAACTGTAAAATGCTGTCTTAAATTTTGCATTACATACATCACCCTGCTCAGATTTATTGCTAACTACTTAAGTACATAACCACAAAATCTCCAACCCCTTATTAAAAGTCAGTAGAGATGTGATTGCCCTGATTCTTTCCTCTCTCTCTCTCTGGAGCTCAGCCTCATTTGCCAGCTGGCCAGCCTTCCCTTCCTCCTTGTTTTTCCAATGAACAAAGTGTTTAAAAACCCCAAACCAAACAAACCGAAGAGGCATTGACATAAAAATGACAAACACTCGGGATCATAGCGACAGCGACGGGAAGCAGCAGCTGTCCTGCTCAGCCTGGCTCTCCCGTGTCCATCTGCAACCTCAACCATCTGCAGAGGGGAAAGACACTGCAGAAAGCAGAACCGTTTGCAGGAGAAAGGGCTGTGCTGCTGGGTTTGCAAGGGAGAAACACCCCGATTTCCCAGCATAAAAAACAGGTTTTGAATGTCATCGCCCACAGAGAGGAGAAGTATTTCCCTTTCAGACCACTCTTTTGCCGATGGGTATTTTCTATGTACTGTAGGGTGAGCAGGCTTCTAGTGAGGACTGAGCCACCTCATCCTAAGTCACACTTTCTAACCCGAGGATTATCAAAATCAATTAAAATATTCTTTAGGGTGAAAGTCCTTTAAAACAACTCTTCTTGAAGAGAAAACTAACTCTGAAACCTTCAGCAAATTTAAGAACTTTGGAAATTGAACTACTAGGTGATGGCATGCAAATAATCTTCCCCTGTCCTTTGCATTTCCAAACTCCTATGAAATGTGTAGCCAAGGCTGAAACCGGATATAATATACAAATTTTTTGCAAGAATAAATATTTACTTCAAGTCCAGGAAAATCTGCATAATCAAGCTGAGAATAATTTGCTTGGACGCCTGGCAAGCCAGCCTGAATTCAAGCCTCTCATCAATTTTGAGAAGGGCTTCTGAAAATAGAAAAAACACATTTTGCCTCAAAGAAATCTTCATATGGATTGTCTAGTTATCTGAAAATATACTTAGCACTTGAACCCTCCTGTGAAGTATTTGGTACTATTCATTTTCACTGAAGTCTTTATTATAGCAGACACTCAAGGTTTTAACAGAATTTACTTTAACTGGAATTTATTGGCCATTCTTCCCCTACACAAACACTTTTTAATTTAAAAGAACATGTTTCTTACAGTTAGGTTTCAATTCAACTGCTTTTACTTAGTGAAAACCCCTTGAAATGCAGTTGTACTACTCACTTAAGGAGAAGTTATTCATGTGAGTAATGGCAGTAGGTCTAAGTCCATAATCCTAAATAAAAGGTTAACTCTTGCAACAAATTATAGAGTGGCTGTTTGGCTAGTTTTGCTTTTCTAAAGCAATTTCCAGAAATATATTTACTTTGAATATGCATTTCTCCCCATGATATAACTTTTCTTTTATTGGAAGTTTTATTTAAACAAGAGTGAGACGTGAACACTTGGTAGAAGACACATGTTTCTGAGATACTTCTCTTGCAGGTTGTAGATGATTCATTGGAAATAAATTTTTTGATATCTTGCCAGAATACAAAATGCTAGGTCCTTAAATGGTGCAAATGAAAGGCGCTCCATTTTCTTCTGTACACATTTATAGCAGTGGTCTGGCTTCTATTTGCTTTTGTAGATATGTTTCACCCAACTGTCTTCGTTTTGAACAGTCTTTGCTGAAAGAACAGAAATAGCAGCTGTAATACCTGACACCGGACAGAGAAAATTTTTGAATTACAGGAATGTGGGTAGGAAAAAAGTCTCATGATGTTTGAGTTAATCGAGTGACTGCGGTCTGTATATAAACGAACCATAAAGTGAATACTTTAGACATGACCTTAGATTCTAAGCAGGTTTTTTTCAGTGAAGTTTACTTTTAAATGCTGTTTTTGGGAGACAGGCTATTTTCTTGGCTTGCATCGTAACACTTTTTTAATACACAATTTTATTTGATCCAGGTGCTACAATCATGATTTAAATATTATGACATTTATTATTAAAATTTACTGTCATTTGTACCTGACAAAGTAATGCTAACTCAGGAATAAGAAACCTGGTGAGCTACGGAAATAAGATACCACCAAAACAATCGTTAGTTCCTATGCACAAGAGCTTAAAAAGTAGTACAGAATAGTAACATGTTATTAAGCATATATTTTATTCCTTACAGATGGCATTAAATGTTTATTTCCCAGCTAAAACATAAGGCATATAAGTATTCCAATTACAGATGAAAAAGGAAGGCATGCATCCCTTCAAATCTCTACAGCAACGAGTTTGCCCATGCTTGTAATAAGCAAATGGTTTTTATCTCAAGGAATTGGAGATTAAATCTGATATTTAACTGTGAAATAAATAATACAAGTATTTTATGACTCCTTGCAGGATAAGGTCTTAGCTGTTGTCTGGATAGGATTAATAGAAAGGAGTTATCTAGACTATCAGTGGATAAGAAGAAAAGATTATATATTCAAACTGTAAAACTGTAATTTAGCATTATATTTTTTATTCAGTCATATTTTTCAAAAAACTTCAGGAAGCACAATGGAATAAATCTGTATTTTCACTTTACTGTTAAAGGAAGATACATTCAAATTGTACATGGGTATGTATGTATCTTCCACAGATCTTCTTAATGTATACTCTTCAATGGTAAGAAGTTTATGGAGCATTCAGCCTTAACAGCATGTATTTCTTCCAGAAGTGATTCTGTTGAGATTAGATTCCTCCATCTTCATACTTATCTACATATTTTCTTATTGAGTATTTTCTTTTTTCCCTTTGTGACTTTTTGTCTAAAAGAAATTGCTGGATTTTCTCATCAGAAATGAGCATGCCCCTCTAAAAGGAACCAAGTGCCTTTCTGCAGCACACCAGTACCATTGCCAGTCTTATCTGTAACCTGAAATGGTTTGGTTTACTTCTTTCTGCCTGGATATCTTGCTTTACAGCCTGAATTTCTCATTTTAAAAAAATTCTCAGACACAGAAGGAAGACAAGATCCTCCTGTTGTAGATGGCAACAAATGCCCTAACATTTTTTCTGTGGTGAGAACAAATAATGAGATTAGAATTTGCCTAGGATATTAACTCATTCTAGGAGGCATGCCATATTCATCCCACTGCTGAAAAAAGCCATATTTATTTATGGTAGTTTTTTAGATATGGATTCAGACTTGCAGGTTAACATTCAAAGAATAGAACAATGCTTGCTTCTGCAGCTTTGATTTTTAAAAATAAAATAGCAGTGTGACTGATGTACAATGAGAACTCAATTGTCAGGAGTGCACAAGGGAATACTTTTTAGTCAGTTTCAGTTATTTTTATACCTCTTGATTTCTTTAAATAAAGTATAAAATTTGGTACTTCATGCTTTTTGTATCTATATTAAGTGCTAGAAAGGGTAAAAGAGGAAAAAAAGAAAAAAAATATCACAGTAGTGAGCAGTGGGCTGTTTTACTCCCAACTAATTGGCCATTTTCATAGAAAGATGAATTTAGGAGATATTTCGTAATTTCTGCCAGTTATGCTATTAGCATTGGCTTGTCTGAGGCCCAGTCGAAGTTCCTCAGAAAGACTCGAAGAACCAGTGCTCTTTGCTGGTTTAAAACAAAAACCAAAAACCAACACAAGCCTCCTTGTATCTCTTGAGCTGTGTTTCCTGCCTATATCCTAATACCAGAATTAGCATTATGGTAGGCTATTTATGCTTATAGGCATATGAGCTTAGATAATATGTACCTGGAGATAAATTTGGCTGCGTATTGCATGATGCTGTAAGACCTGCAATATGGAGGCTGAGGAATAATTGAAGATAAAATCCTCAGCGGTGAAATACCTTATGATGCTGCAGGTGCACAGAGTATAATAATATGGTCTGGAGAGGAATTTACAGTATGGGAAATTAGATGCCACCTGAATTTTGACTGCATACCTGTGCGTAGTAAATAATCGTGAATGCTGAAGTATCGGGTATGGTTTATGAATATATAAATATGCATTAGCACTTGGTATGCAGGAAGGGTATGTGTCAATGGAAGAAGGCTTACTCAGAGATGGGCTATGAATATGCAGCAGCTGAACTTTACTCCTTTACTGAAGTTTGTAGTTCAGCATTTTTATTTTTATTTTTACATTTTCTGTTGTGAAAAAGCAGCTGGCGACAGTATCAGCAGTTACCTTCAAAGCCTCTTGCCCTAGATTTCATAGCAGGGCACAGATGAGGCTGGATCTTTTCCATACTTAACAGACCAGGGCTGAGAGATTTCAGTGTATCGCAGCGCTGCTGGTGTGACGTGCTGTGCAGCGTGCTCCTTCGTTAGTGGCCGGGAGCTCTTCTCTATGCCAGAATTTACAGTATGGGAAGCATTTTATAGTCCCTTCCTTTGCCATCCCTGCTGTCACAGCCGCCTGGACTCCTCTACCCTGCATCACGCAGCAGGGTCATTAATATTTCATTCTACACAAAATAACCACTTGTTACTACCATCTACTACCATCGGGGCAATCCCTAGCACAAAATCAGGCTGGGCAGAGAATGGATTGAGAGCAACCCTGAGGAGAAGGACTTGGGGGTGTTGGTTGATGAGAAGCTCAACGGGAACTGGCAACGTGTGCTGGCAGCCCAGAAACCCAGCCTCATCCTGGGCTGCATCCCCAGCAGCGTGGCCAGCAGGGCGAGGGAGGGGATTCTGCCCCTCTGCTCTGGTGAGAGCCTCCTGCAGTGCTGCGTCCAGCTCTGGGGCCCCCAATATAAGGACATGGACCTGTTGGTCTAGAGGAGGGCCACTGCTGTGGGGACAGGCTGGGAGAGTTGGGGAGTTCGGCCTGGAGGGAGACCTTCTAGCCCTTTCCAGTACCTAAAGAGGCTACAGGAAAGATGGGGAGGGACTCTTTATCAGGGAATGTAGTGATAGTACAAGGGGTAATGGCTTTAAACTTAAAGAGGAGAGATGTAGATTAGCTATTAGGAAGAAATTATTGACTGTGAGGGTGGTGAGACTCTGGAACAGGTTACCCAGAGAAGTTGTGGCTGCCCCATCCCTGGAGGTGTTCAAGGCCAGGTTGGATGGGCCTTTGAGCAACCTGGTCTAGTGGGAGGTGTCCCTGCCCATGGCAAGGGAGGGGGGAGGTTGGAACTGGAGGATCTTCATGGTCCTTTCCAACTCTAACCATTCTGTGATTTTGTATAAGACGTGGCTATATTGCATGGTCATACGAAGATCAGCAGAAGTAAAACAAAGTAGGAAAGGAGACATCCACAACTGTGGATTTACTTTGGGGATTTCGTTTCAGTGATTTTTTCAGAGGCTGGAACCACAGCCATCAGGAGCCTGACAAGATCCATCCAGCTCTGGTGCTGGGATGGGGACTCTGCCATCGATGGGATGGGAGCAGATGGGGGCTTGGCTTTGCGGTTATTGCTGGGTAAGACACAGATTCTGTCAGAGTCGCAGTATTTTCTCTTTATTTCTCAGCTGTGTGTGAATAAGAAAACTGGAATCTGAATGACAGAAATTGATGGAAGAGAAAGATCATAGTTTATAGGGTACTAATTGTTCAAGGTTTACAGAAGCCCAATTCTTACACTGTCTCAGGAGTGAATTTCTACTCACAGAGATAGAAATCACACCATCTTCACATCCCTTTCCTATCAGTGGGGGCAAGGGAACTTCATTTTCATTGTCTTTGGTGTGACACCACCAGTTAATCTCTCTCCTGCTAGCCAAGAAAAGACCTGCATTTCTAATGTTCAAAATAAATCAGTGTTTATTTTTAAAAAAAAATCCAATTGAAGACAGTATTTAAATGCTAAGTAGACACCTAATGGCACATAAACAGCATTATTTTATGTCCTAGACATTACTTTTAACTGGTGTGCACATCATTAGAGAATTTAATACGATATAAATAATGTAATTATTTGGTAAGCAGTTGAGAGAGCAAAATTGTGAATTAAGATGCACCAAGAGCTTTCTCTGTATTCTGTGTCAACAAAAATGTGAAAAATACTTTTTATCATATGTTTTCTTCAAGGTGACTTTTAACTCAGTGTCATCCATTATTATAAGGTTTAAATAGGTAAGGTTTTTGTCATGGTTTTTATGTGGCTTATACAAATAAGTATAAGTATTTACTTAAATAAGTATTTCTTTGCCAGGCAAGAGTCATATCTGGAGTAGATGTCTCATTTGCCTCACTGTCACATATACAGGTGTCTTATAAGAGACAATTAAAATTAAATACAAAATGGATATTTACTCCCATGTGCTCCATTGTCTGAAAAAACAACTAAGTCATTAAAACTTTTCAAAGGTATTTATGAACTCACTATTATTGAGAACTATTAGTCTTATACTGTAGAAATTCTAATGGCATGCTATGTTTATATGACTTTAGTTTATGGCCAGTATCTTTTATAATTATTAAAACGGTAAATTAAAGTCATTTTAGATATACCAAGGAGTGTATAAAATTTTGTTCTCCCCTTCTTCATAACTAATTAAAATTTATTTTATGCTTTTGGGTTTTAAATAAGTAGTTATAAAATAAAAAGCCTATAAAATACAGGCATATAACATAATTTTAGTAAAGACAATGAAGTTCAGTCTTACTCCTTTTCACATGAGAAATGATACAATCTAAACCACTTGGTTTTACAATTAGATATTTATTGTAATATAAACATATTAATATCAACAGGAAGAATTGCAAGCCTTAAATTACAGAATCAGCACGATATTTCCACTTCTCACATACTTTTGGTCTTTCGTGTTTGAGATGCTGATGTTTATCAAACCTCCAAAAAGAACTAGGCGTTGCGTTAAAGAGCAGTTCCGACGTCACCCTGTGTACATTACTTCTAAGGAGATCTTTTCTAAGGAGGAGAGCCTTTGAGCTGGCTGTAGACCACTGCTCGTGCTACACTGGGAGATGGGAAATAACCATCTGGGGCCAATCAATTTGAATGCCAAATAGTGAGCAAAAAAGGAGTGACCTAAATGGGTTGAATGAGCTCATGAAACTGAGACAGTTGGACAAGTAACTTCATCTAAAAGTTTTAAACCTAAGTGTGTGAATCTTTGTTTAGCCACATAAGTCAAATGTTCTCATTTCCAAACCTGTTTCAAGGGAAATTAAGCATTCAGCATTTCTCACAATTTTGTCAATCTAGAGACAGATATGGATTTCCTAATATCCTTACATTTTAATAGCCTCTGAAAATAGCCTTTCATTTTAATATAAACCTAACTCAAATTTCTTTCTGGAGATTAATTAAATCAGCATAAAGATGAGAAAAAAATAGTATAAGTGATTATATTTAATAAATGGCAACTACTAGAGAAATAAGTTATAAAATAAGTAATCCTATGCTTTACACTTGTTTAATTTATATGAAATAGTGGCTTAAATTTACCTAAAATAGCTAGGATTTAGGAAATGTTAATATTATTTTGATTTAGCTTCAGTATTTGCTGCTTTTTTAGCAACATTTCCTCACTTTAACAAGTGCCTCAACAGAGAAAAGAGTCTATTAGTCATCAAATAGAAAAAATACTAGGAACCTTGATCTCCTGGAATAAATTGTGGCTCTGTGTGACATTTAGATATTTTTATTATTGAAATTACCTCCAAAAATACCTATTGCAGATACCAACAATTAGTGATAATGATTATGCAGTTTAAATTTCAGCACTTCTTTCTATTCTCCCCCTCCCCTCTTTTTTTTTTTTTTTTTCTCTTTTTCCTCAGTGAATACTCATTACCCAGATAAGTAGCCCATTTCTGTTGCTGGGACTTTTTATGTAAGGAATTACAGGTGATGACTCAGAATTACCTGTTAGAATTAATTCTATTAGGAATATATTTCTTGGTTTGTTCTAAAGTAGTAGTTTATCACATTTGAGTGTAATATATTGATAATTCTCCAAGTAATGACAGAACAGCTTTCTGAGATACATCTATGCGTGTTCGAACAGACCAATTTATATTTCCTGCACATTCTGGGGTTCAGAGAAATATGCCGTGGCTGATGCAGGAAGGCAGACACCGAAGTCTGAAAAAGCTTGCTGTATAATTAAGTGATAATAGTACTATCGCGCTGTTTTATGAGGCAGTAACACAGTCCCCAAGTGAATAAACTACGAAGCCGAAGGCTGCGCAGTTTATTCCAACAAGGGAACTGGATCATTGCCAAAAGCATTGCTACAACAGCACTGTTAAATTAGGCTGCTATAAATGTTTAATTAAATAAAATTTGGTGCGGATTCTTGTGCACGGTATGGAAAATAACCTTGTAGTTTGAGAATTAAGAGAAAGTACCAACGGAGTCGTTTGTGGGGTCGCTGCTTTTGAGGCTTGCCCGGTGATGCTGTCAGGGGACATGGTCTCCTATGCAATACACCACCCTGTGAAATCGGGGGGGATTTTCGAGGTGCAAAAGGTATTAAAATGAGAAACACCGTACACGGTGTCAGTGCAGTGAGATACTGATGTTATCCTCAGTGCTACTATCTCATCTGAGTTTTAGAGCTAGGGAGTTAAGGCTAAATGTGTTGTACAGCAAGAAGCTGATGTTTCGGTCCCTGGTCCAGCATGAGGGCCGTGATCACTGTCGTACCTTTCTCTGTAAAAGACAGATGGAAAGATTTTTGGAAGATCTGCAGCCCACATCTTAGAAACACTTGGAAAACTTCTCCGTGAAGCCCAGCAAGACCCAGGTAAGACTAACAGGGCACTGGCATGGTTCCTGAGATGAATCTCATTGACATTCAAACCTGACAGCTCTGTGAGATTTCCAGATAAAGGTAGTAATTTAATCTAAATATTTGGATGCAGTTGCGTACTTGCACTAGCAACTGGATGGAGGCCACCAATTCAGTTTGTATAAATGACCAAACAGCTGTCAAACTGTCATGGGTTTGGTCAAAGGCCAGCTTTCGAACAACGATCTAGAAATGAAAGTCTGTGGGTGTGCAGTTATTGATCCCCTTAGACCTCTTGCCATACCTCAACTCCATTGAAAGGTACTCAGGGAATAAGGGTGGCATAATGACACCTACTTCTTTGGCAGATTAGATAAACTAATAAAAATGTTCCTTCTGCCACAGAAACCAGTTCGGACTTTCATTTGCAATGGAAGTGCCAATAAATACTTGCCAGCTAGATGCATCAAATATCTTGCATCACATCAGCCAGAAGTCCTGAAGAAATGAAAGATTATAGAATGAAACAAAATCAATAATATTTAATAAAATAATATGGAAAATAAAATTTAAATAAAAATAGACACATATGCTTGAGAATTAAACAAGAATGAACTTTCACTTCTGTGTTCCTTTAACTACGTGCTCCAGAAGACGTATGTGCTCCAAAGCGTTCAGCTTTGGAGCTCCAAGGTTGCAAAACATTTGCAAGGGGAACACAAAATTAGCAATCAGCACAGCTGATTAAGATGATTGGTTGGAATGTTTCAGTACAAAACCCAACATTTTTTACCTCAAGAGTTAATGCGAAGCTACTGTTTTAAGATGTCACCTGAAAACAGAACAAACTATTTCCTAATTAGTCCTATTAAAAGCTTCTCTCATTGGACTCTAGTACTAAACTTAAGAAAAATGCCCTTAACATCACTTGAATTTATATATGGAGTAGACACTTTTTGGTAAAGCTGGTCTGAAATTGGTACTTGGGAGGGTCTAATCCACAAAAGTATATGACGAAGACTGAGATTTGGTCAAGATCTTACAGTAAAATTGAAAATAATTGTAGGGTTCCCCATAAAGGAGACTTTGTTCAATAGGTAAATAGTTCCAGAAAGGAGCTAGATATTGTTGTTTTGATAGTATATGCACTTACTTTTATGCCCGGATTTTATTCATTGCACAAGCTGTGATACAACGTACTTTGGCTGAACACTAACCCATATTCCCAAATTCTCAATAAGAAAAAAAAAAAAATCAATACAAAAAGAAACAGCAAAAAGCAGGTGAGGAGAGGAATCAGCATTTTCAGTGGCAGTCTTCTTTTAGTTCCTTACACTAATTTCCAAACAGCATATTTGCACCAAATCCAATTTCCATAGCAGATAACAGGAATGTAATATTCATGGCAGCTGGATGAGGATCATCTTGAAATACCCCTAGCTAATTCCTAACAAAATGTGGGTTTTTTCAGATGTGCTCTGGAGAGATTGATTGATAGATCCTGCTAGATGTCCCTGGGTTTTTGTTTCCCTTCTTCCTTTGAAAGACCTTTTGAGGCTAAAGGAGCAGTGAGACCACATCTTGAGTCACATCATCTCGTCCTGGAGGACTCATGCCACTTTCCGTTGGGTAATAGCTGCATCAATGAAGTGAAGAGCAAACAGAAAAGACATTCAATACTGAAGAGGATTAGGCTGTTCTAACATGACAGAATATCTTGGGTGGCTATTGCCAGACTGCTTCAGCAAGATACTCAGAGGGATTTGTAATACAGACCAATTTCCTAATTTACACTGCATTTCAACTTGCAGTTCCATTGCTCTCTCTTGGCACAGTGAATCAGCTGATATAATGAAGGGATAAAAGAACACTTGCTCCATCTTATAAAATGATTATATAGTTTCTCAATGGAGAAAATGAGAGATCAAAGGCCAGGGGTATTTTTTGTGTTTTGGGGTTCTTTTCCTATAAATGGACTAAATAATTGACAAGTAAAATGGAACCTCTAGCTGGTAATCTTTCCTACACTTTGCAATCAAAACATTTTAAGTTAAGATAGAACAGTGAAAACCAAAATAAATACAACCACCTCTTATTTTATTCCATAGTTCTTGTAATTCCAAATATGGGTTCAACTTTCAATTCTGCGCTTGTGTAGTTGAGGCTTTTTCCTGGCCTTTTTAGTTGAGCTAATCAATATTTTTTGTCAATGTTTTTTGTCCAATTTTCTGCATTTTCTCTTTTGCTTAATTGGAACCAAAATAGTTTGGATTGCTGAACTGAATGGAAGTAATTTTTGTCAATTCAGCATTATGCTGTTGCCATGCTGCCACGCTAAGAGATGTTAGAGTTCAAGCATCTCATCCTTCCAGTTTTCTCTCTCGGCCAAGAAAATCTTTATAATTTTGTAGCTTCCCAAATGATTTTTGCTTAGTTGTTTTTTTGAGACGATATGTGCAATCCAGAAGCTGATAGACCAAGCAAAGATGTAAATATTTTCCTGTTGGCAACCGCTGATTCATTGAAATGGAAATGATTTCTGCAAGAGCTTTGCATTTTGACCATTATTTGTGTCAGGAGTGAGGAGCAAAAGTAATTTAAAAGCAGGTGCTGTATGTTTGTTTGTTTTACAATGTCTTTTTATCATTAGACTTATTTATGTGCTGTATAACATTTCTGATAAACAGAATATAAAAGTGCAATACAACAGATAACACCTCCTCTCCCCCCTCCCCAACTTTAAACATATCAGCTTCACAGAACTAAAATAATCCCTTCCATGGAAGGGGAGAAGGATGGTGATTGAAACTCACTGTTCAAAGCCTGTTTAGAACAACAGCAAGAGCAGTCACTTTGATATTTCAGGTCTGAAATTTTAAACACCTAGCAAGCTCTAAATGTAATGCCCCAAAATTGGGTTCCTCCCATGCTGAGCTTTCATGTCTCAGCAACCACACAACACAGTGAGGGCTGCAGGATGCTGATGCAGCATCCCAGCTGCTCCAGGGTTCCTGCGCATCCTCACCCCTGGTGTCTCCCATTTGGCCTGGACCCTTTGGAGTCCACCACCTCCTTCTGCAGCGTCTGCATTTCCGTATGGGCAAACCTGGCTGAGCTTGGACAAAACACATGGCTAATGGAGGAACAAGAATAATTTTTGCCTGTATTAGATACGGTAAGAAAAATATATATTATTGTGTTGCGAGGAAGATGATGGACAGAAGTTAGGAGTGTGTGGGTGTAATCTTAACTTTTAGCTATTAAGATACAGCGCAGAAATTTCAAGTGCTGATTGAAACAAACCTGTAAGAAGTAGTCCTGTTTTGCTGGTACTGACTCATGGGAGTGGAGAGGGTTTTGTGCTCTTGAGTGGTCCTTTTGCAGAAGAGTAATCATATGCTGCATTTTGCCTTGTTAAGAGCCTGAATCTGTACTGAGGTGCTGTGTGGTATCACCTGATCCTTGGCAGAGAGGCATTCAGCTGAACTTGTTACAAATCATTCAAGTGGCTTTTCCAGCACATGCAGGGGAGATGCAGCAGAGTGAGCAAGTGCTGTACAAGGTAACGCGCGGCTGTAAACAAAAGCCTCATCTCAGCGGGAAGCTGAGCCAAGGCAGCAGCCTTCTGGAGTTAGGCATATTTCAGGTGGTGAGTTGTGTCAAGTGGAATTTGGACCAAAATAATAATATCTGAAGAGATGTCAGTAGAAGACTGTGAAAAGCACTTAAAGCTGTTGTCACAGCACTATCGTTTGTTGGAGAACTTCAGGCTGGAACAATCATTTTTCAGCTCCAAGGCATCAAACATTAATGTAGTCACTTTTTTGGTGACACGAACACAATATGTGACAATAGTAACATTATTTCAATGTATTACAAGAAAGTATAATGTTTATTACAATTTAGAAGCCTCAGTACCATTATACTGCAGGTATCAAAACCAGTCGCACGATTCCTTTTATTTTAGAGCACATATACATTAAAGTGCGGTTTCCAGGCTTGTGGTTTTAAATAAGAAAAATATATGTACCCTTAAATTACAGTGATAAAATAAATCGAAGGTACTTCTTGTCTTGCAGGTTTCAAAGTGAAGTTGTGAAGTAATAGGAGTTATGCTCTTTCCCAAAAATATTCATAGAGTCTGCATTTTTAATTCCCAGAGCGTATCTCTGGGTGCTGCTGTAGCTACATAGAGATATATGTACAGGAATATCTAACTAGAAGAGACACTATGTTTGAGTAGGATTGAGAGAGAGATGGATGGCAGAGATTAAAAGCCTGAATGTCTCTTGGGCATTACCATATGAGATGCTCAAAATTATGTGCAGGGCAGGTGTCATTTCAGAAATGGCAGATGGTATTTTTGGTGCATCAGCATCATTAGTTAGTAGGAGAGCTTCAAAAGTAAAAATCTGGGGATGGGAGGTGCCCTGCAAAATCAGCTCTCCTTCGAAATAACTGTGCTGGGAACACGTACACTTCTGTGACTGAGGAAACCATGGGACAGAAACAGTGTAAGAAAATATGGTTGTTACCTTCTGCAGATGCTACTTTGCAAGACTCGTTTTTGAACTCCTCTGACAGGTCACCTTGGCCTGAATATTTGCTGAGGTTAATTGGTATGGAGCTGGAGCTACCATGCTGTCAATACATCGCTGCAGAGCAAGGAGCCAGCTCTGCCTTCTCTGTGCTTCTGCCCAAGTAACAAAAGAGAGACAGAAATGTTTAGCTACTTCACTGGAATTGAGAAGAATATGTGCAAAATTCTTTGAAAATTAATATATAATTAATGATTATTGTTGCAGTAGAAGCATATACTTCAGCAAATTCAGAGAAACCTGTGAGGAGGCAGAAGGGCTAATCTCATTTCATATTCTTTTTCTATTAGAGGTGTGGAAAAACTGTGCTCCAGGTGCTTACTTGGTCTGAGACTCTCAGGTCCCTTTGTTGTAAATGTGATCTCTTTAGAGCATGGAGGATAAGATTCAGCTGGAGATGAAAACATATGTACCAGCATGCTGCAGCTTACCCTTTGGTCATTTTGCTCCTTCTCCCCTCACCCCACACAACAAAGCAAATAGAGATCTTAAAAACTGGGAAAAAAAGCTGGGTTTGTTTACATTAAAATTCATGAACACATGGTTTGGCCTTTAATCTCAAAAAGTCACAGTGTGTGCTTGAGAGGACAGCTCCTCACACACAGACCAGGCCCGTTTTAACAATTCAGCAATTACAAAGGCAACAATGCCATTTTTTGGAGCACGTAAGAGGCACTGGGGAGGTATGTTTGTACAGCTCTGAGTTCCCTATCTTTTCTCTCTTCCCATTTCCTTGGCATCTTTTTATTTCTCTCCCCAATGCTATAAGCCTGTTTTCTGAAAAAATATTAACAGGAACATATCTGGGCAACAATGCTGATGGCATTTTCATGTTCATCTTTGTACATTACTGCCATCATACAGTACCTTCTCAGCTTGTCTACAGGCTTATTTATTTCCTAATTTATCTCAGAAAACCTACAAATATTACATTTAAAGTTCAAAAACATTGAAAACTGGGCTGGAAGATGCTATATTTGAGTTGATGGTGGTGGTACACAGACAAGATAAAATGTCAGATGAATAATTCCGTACTTCAAAGGAAGAAATGTCCGGTTCTTTCTCATACTTTGTGGGAAAAATATCAGATTTACTAGAAGTACATGTAGCATTTTTCCATGTTGCCTGGGGAACACAGGCACCCGCAGAGGGGAAGATGGGTCTGATGTGCAGGGTATTGCTTCACATAGCCGTGGGTCCAGAGCATTCTGTGGAGGTCTGGTTTTAAAGGGAGATAACACCACGCTTTAGGTGTTACACAATAAAAGGCTCAGTTGCAGCCAAGAGCAGGTGGTCATCACTTCTCAAAATAGCACCATTTCAGTGTTGAATTTCACATCCAAAACAACCGGCTTACTGTGCTAATAAATGGGTAAACTGGTGTGATTACAAAGGCTGCATCCTCAGGATGCATTTAGTATGAGGCCAAGGCCTTTTTTTTTCATTGAGACAGCATGGCATTTTAGTTACTAGACTTAATAGAGAAAGACTGGCAGCATTAATGATAAAACAATATTCGAAACTGAGCTCATGACTTGCAATAACCGAATACCATTCGTGGGATAGCTCTGGGAATCTTCACTGTGAACACAAGAAGTCCTGCTGTTTTCTCATTTAATTAAATTTAAATCTATAGGGACTGACAGTGCGTGTCTTGGGCTTACACTTTTTTTTGACTTGTTCTTCGCAGCTTAATGTCATTGTAGAGTAGTTTTTAATCAACAGACAGTCTTAACTGGAAATGAAGCTGACACCTTGTTACCTTTATATCAGGATTTTTATTAATTGCAACAATAAGTACAGGAAAAATATCTAAGATGACATGCAGTAATAAAACACCGGACAGTAGCGCAGAGTTCAAAAGCATTTTATCATTTTCCCCCATGGGTCACTTGCAGTTGTGGTTGCCTGGAGTTTTTTACTGGAAGGGCTCACTGTCATCTGGTTTTAATGTTGCAAACCAAATCATTAAGGGGTGTTTTCTAAGTGAGGGTAAAACTTGAAGGTCAAGGCAGGAGCATCTGGTTTCTAAAATACCTTGAACATTTTTGACTTAAAGGAGAAACTGTTTACAGTGCTGTTTTATGAAGAAACACCACTTTTATGTATCGGAATGAGCTGTAAATATAGATATGGATACAGATATAACTATATAGATAAAAGGATACCCACACCACATGATTCAGTACTTCTTAGAGCCAATTTCAGTTGAACTATGTTCCTGACCAGAAGCCGTGTAGCACTACGATGCAGGGAACCAAATTAGTCATGTTTCATTAGTGCAACACGAGTCAGGAATGGTGCCAACTGCTAATTCTAGGACCTTTAAAGTTAGTATTTCTGAGCATGGGAAGCTAAGATGGGATTGTTTAATGTAATGCTGTTCTTTTTAATGTAGGGAAACCCCCAGATCAAAATTTTGCTCCATAAGAAGCTTCTAAAATCCCGGTGTGCACACAGACTCTTGTCAGAAATCTAGACAAGATGCTAACGCATCTGACAGTTCATTTCCACTCTCCGTGCTTTCCCCTCTCTCACCTCCTATTTACTAATTACACCGCTCGTGATCAAAATGAGCACTCTACTGCAGCATTCAATCAGGATTTTTCCTGCAATAGTAATTTCTTCTTGGCAGGCCTATTGGGGTAAGAGGCATAAAACAAGGGGCTCTCCCTGTTCCTCCTGCTCACCTGAAAAGCGCGGGAAATTCCTGATGGCAGTCAAAGGGAGATGTAGGAATAGTGAACCTGTGACTGTCAACAATAAAGATGGTGAACAGGAACAAATTGTGGCAAAAGCTGCGAAAAGCAGGAGTAAATGGAGAGAAGTGGCAATTAGCAGCTGTCGAAAGGAGGGAGGGGTGGTGGAGGTAAAGACAGAAAGGAGGGAGGGAGAAGGGAAGCGGCTTTGCAGAGGTATAATTACCAAAACTTCAAAGACACTACAAAAAAAAATTAAGAAAAATATCTGTAGAAATACAAGGTAAAACAAACCTTCACAGAATTACAGAAAGGGCCAATTAGAGGCAATTGGAGTAGAGAAGTAAAAGATATTTAGCCACTGCAACAACCATCTCTACAAAAACTACGACCAGGCAATTTACTGAGTTTGAGCACTCTTATTTGTTTAGCAAATAGCTGTGATCTGTCTGCCACTTCACGTCACCCTTCACGGCAGGTTCACAGACAAGATAACAGCTTTCCACTTAGGTTTTCTAACATTAAATTGTCAGCGAAGCACACATCCTTCCCTCTTTCCAGCCTCCTGTCAAGTCATGCATTACTTTGTTCTTTTTCCCCTCCCCTTCTGCAAGTTATAGGCTGGTGTCTGAGTATTAAACGGGGAAGCAGGGATCTGGTTATAAACAAGATAAAAGGAGTGATGAAACTTTTTTCTCCATGTCCCAGGTGCTTCTTTAAATTTTAGAGGAGAGATTGGACTCCCTATTTCCTTGTCCATGTTCTGCACAGAGCCTTATCCAGCAAACACCCTGCAACTGCTCATCAGGTTATATTGCTTGCAGGCTGAGAGACAGAAACATCCAATTTGTAGTTCCTCCTACGTCCAGCCACCTCAAACTGGCTGTGTTTGGGCAGCTCTGCACATACTACTAAAGAGATGTGCAAGTGCCCCAGGTTAGGAAACTATTCTCTGTGTGTACGTGTGTGCACAGGTGTGAAAGAGTATGTATTTTATGTCAAAACAAAAAAAAAAAAAAGCCTCTCAAAGATGTTCCTCTCTTGCTGGAGGGAGAAGCTTAAATTTCCATTGTGGATGCTCAAACAGGCATACTGGAAGTCAACAGAGCTCTTTTTTGGACAAAGGATGAGCCATGAAACCTCAAGGGCAGCACCAAGTATTATCTCATGTAATGACATTTTTCCTCCACATCTATTTAGGGATAACCACCTCATTTTGAAGAATACGCAATGAATAATAGGAATTTATACACTAAAAAGCAAGGATTAGATACAATATTTAATGACTATTTGTTAGAGTAGTAAGAATTATATGAATTAAAGGTGGCAGGTTATGGTGGAAAGTATAGTAAGTTATATTGTAATGAAAAGTAATGTCAAAGAGCAAAAAAACATGTGAAGCAATTTGAAATCCCATGAGTAACCTTACAAGCTAAGGAATGCTTGAACTGAGTGCTTTGTGTGCAATGTTGCTGTTCTTTCAATAAAGACTTTCTATTTTTGGCATAATATATAAATCAATGTCGCAACAGAAAGATAAAATGAAGCACACAAAGTAAAACATAAAATTACCTCTTTATGGGCCAACTGCTTCTTAGATATTGTTTAGAAATCATCAAATAAAACAGCACAGGAATTTAATAGCTGCCTACAACCGATAAATGAAGGAGGCAAACTTCACAGCAATACACTACCTCTCTGCACTCCCAGGTCATTAACAGTCAGGTATAGTCTGAGCATCACCCATGTGTGTTCTGCCATCATGGAAATGTAGAATTCTTCCTGTGGGCTAAGGAGACCGTATCTGCTTCAGTATTTAGTTCCCATTCTGCAGAGAGACCAGAAAATACTTTGCCTCCAGCTGAAGTCCAGAAAGAGGGACAATTCTGATTTTCCCATGGTTTCATGGTCCATCTCACAATCTAGGTGTCATCCAGAACTTGTAAATTAACTTTTGATAGCTCAAGAATGAGCTTTAATATATCATTTGAATCTCTGGGAATTCCTATTGTGTTAGGGACAAATAGATATCAGTATAAAATTATCATTTTATTAACAGAAATTCCCACATTTGTTATATTCACTTAGCGTCTCATGAAATCTACATCTGAATAAAATTCATAAGTATAAATCTTTTTCCTCACACCAAGGTTTGTGAAAAATGCCTGTCTTGTGGTAAGTGTCAGAATATACAGCATTGCCTAGCCAGGTTTTTTTCTGCATTCTGCCCATTCTACCCACCAAAAGCAGCCAAGATTAGATAACAACATATATTTGACACCTGATTATCACAAAGATATGAGAAACATCTATCTAGTGAAATTCCCAACAAAGATAAAAGGTCAAACTAACAATATCCTCCTCCTTGTTGTTATCAAATGGAGCATGCAGTTTGTTCTGTGTGAACGTTTTTCTACAATCAATGCATCCAATATCAAGGAGAAATCATTCTACTGATCTAAAAAAAACCAACAACAACATACCCCCCACCCTCTCCCCCCAAACCAAAAACAACAACAACAAAAAAAACAACCACAAAACCAAAACCTGCTGCAGGACACCATTTATTTATTATTTTGGACCAAACTTTCTTATCACAAGTTATAAGGTACCAAGTTTGCGGTTCTAATCTGTTTCTTTTGGGAAAGATTCATGTACTAATAGTGCTGCCCCTAATTTGCGTATTTTTGATAGCATTAGAAATGAATGGATGCTGTAAGGAGTTTTATGTCTCATGAAAATACAGTTTTGTCAACCTTCTTTGGAGGCCTAGGAAAGTTATTTTATAAAGAACTTCATAAGATATTTAAATGCAGAGAAAAATCACTTAAGGAGACCTATTTCTTTCTTTAAGAAACAGAATTTTATTATTTTTTTAAAAGGTGGTATATTTAGAGCCTGATTTGTAGGTATCTCACCTCCTCACCCTTTCTCTCCTGTATGCCCTTGTCTTTTGCAAGGATGATAAAAGCTGCACCTGCCATAGCAACTTCCTCTTCAGATCCAGCCTCGAGGTTCAGAGTATTGTAGATCTATTTCCTTGGTCTTTTCTAAAAGAGAGTCCAAGAAACAATCCAATTATTAATAGTAAATAAAGATTTTTCAGGGTTGTTGGAAATAGTTTTTGAACAGTATTAATATCAGGGACAACGAAGTTTTCTTTGCGGAGCAAAACACAGTTTTAAAAATGCAGATTAAAAAACCCATCAGGCCCTACTTAGAAAACAGCTGATTGCATCAACCTTGACTGCCTTCTCGTTTCCATCTTATAGGCCAGTTAGGAAAATGGCAAATCTTGGAGCTGACAAAAGCAAAGGTTTATACTTGGGAAAAAAAAACGGCTGGAGATAGCTCGGAAAAATAAGCAAAATTGTACATAACACTATGAATAATGTACACACCTAATTCCACCCACTGGGCTGAAATTGCAGTTGACTTCAAAGGGCTCAAGTACAGTTGCTTAAAATCCAGATAGTAAACTGAACACTTTGCTGTAAATTTAACATTTACTTTAAAACCAGGTACTAGTCTGTATATATGGAAACCACGTTTGCTACCTTAAAAAATACAATGAGTTTCCACTGCATCCAGGTTTTGCTTTGTCTTCTGAATTGAACAGTATGATAGACATGTTTGTCAGGTTTTTTTCTAAGGCAAGAAAACAGCAGTAATGAAAACTGCCATTTTTCCTATTATAACAAATCCAAGGTTTCATAACATCAGTTTGAAATAAAATAAAAAGAAATCACTAGAACCAAATAAGTGCTGTATTACTTTCAAAACTACTCTCTTTATAAGCTGTTGCAAGTTAAACCTCAATAAACCTGCTAATTTCAGAAACAAGAAAAAATTATTTGACATCACCTATTTGTGCGTGTACACATTTCTTCTCTTAAAAGTTAATTTGTAATTATTGAGAGTTTATAGCAATTCAGAGGTAAGATGCAGAGGCAGCTTTGTACATCTTTGTAAATGCCTTTTTTCTGATGCAGCAGCTGTTGCTGTACCTAAGCTCTGTATGCATACATATTTTCAGGTAATGTTTTCTCATCCATAGCAAGTCTTAATTTGTTTTCATGTTTCAAATCTCTCATATTATTTGAAATATCAGATGATTGCAAGGCTAATCTGGCAGTTAACAACTGGCCTTCCTACCCTTTGTGAATGCAAAAGCTACATCGCTGTTCTTGCAAACAGCTTCCCGCTAACCTCATCCAGACTTCTCAGATACTGCTGTAGAAGTTGTGCTGCTCATTTTGCTCTCACTCACTGCATATCTTAAAATAAATTAATAAAAAAAAAAAGTAATAGGACCTTACAATCTGATCATTAACACTTAAAAGCCTTAAAAAGTGGTGGTGGTTTTTTTTTCTTTCCTACAGAGAATGTAAGAGTCTATTCTGTAATGAACAACAAAGGAAGTGTAATGAAGGTACAAGCAAGGAAGGAGTTTCCAGAGACAGTTGGTATCTACATCAGAGATCTACTCGATTCGATATCTAATTGCTAATTCAATGTCTAATTGCTCAGTATCACATTATGTACTTGCCTGCAAAATACAGCAGTCGGTTCAAACGGCTTTCGCAAGGGCTTCTTAATGGCACAGTTCCCTTCCTAGCCATCTCACTAAATGTAATTATTACAGATGCCATCTGGAATATTGAGGAGATATGAGCAGCCTCCCACCACCTGCAAAGCGTTCAGCTGCTTTCCGAGCAGTCCTGGGACCTTTTTTTCCAGACACTGACACTGCTCCTGCTGGGTGGCTGTGAGGCCACCTCACCACCTAGCTGGCATGCCAAATATATCAACCTGTTATTACCTGTCCAAGGCTGTATGAGGCAAGGCCACCCTTCAGTCCCTCCTCTGTGGGGTCTGCAGAGCGCATCACCTCTACGACACGGTACGTGACCCACTGCTGCTCTCAAATGAAAGTTTAATAAGTACTATTTTCTCTCCATTATTGTGGGTAGAACATTATGTCCTCATAAAAAAAATTGCAGTGTAAGGTCCAGGTTCATGCTGGTCAGCCAATTTATATTATAAATTAGTTATGCTAAAACATTTTAAAACTTTAGGACAGCCCAGATAATTTTGATTCTGTTTCAAGGAGAATTATGCAAGCTCCTACAAGCTGAAAACATTTTCAAGGTCTGTGTTATACCTTCCAAACATTAGAAAGCATTTAAAAGGAGCACAAACTATAAGCATTGCAGGTAAAGCAAGGCAAAAAACAAAATGTTCACAATTTGCTGAGCATCAGTATGTTTAGATATATTTGGTAGTCTCTGTGTAGCAATTTATGCTTACAGCAGCCACAGCATAGAAACTGCTTTTGTATCCAATTTAAAAACATGAATGTTCCATCCTTACCCTAGAGCTTCAAGACAATTTACAGAAGTAGGGCAGTATGAAGTATTGCTACAATAAACTGTTGTTTTACTTCCCTTTTATAGCAAAAATTAGGGGAACACTGCAACCGTTGTCAAGTCTTAAAATATGTTTGCAATAAAATAAAAGCCATTGGGTTTCTTTAATTTCAACAGTTTTCTTCATTATTCAAAGGCCTCTTTAAATCTTTCATAGATTCAGATGTGATTTTTTTTTAAAAGAAACACGTAATCCTTCAGCGATTAATCGAGGTCTCTGGCTATGACAAAAGTGGGTATTGATGGTCCTTCTGTATTTTCCTCATGGAAGGAAAAAGCATTTTAATCTTTCAAAAACTTGCTTATTGGTTCTCTTATATTGGCAGAAGTTTGACTAGATTATAAAATGGTTTTTGGGCAATATTCTTCTAGAATCAAGGAAGAAACACATTGTAATTAGTCACCATGATTTCATTTGAAATCCATTCTAGTGGCTGGAGATTTACTGTTGGCCTAGATATGAATGACACACTCTGGTTTTCAGAAAGCTGCTGTCTTTTTTACGGTATAAAACTTCCTTTGTAACGAGTGAGGATCCAGGATACAGTGAGTTAATATAGCCAAGAACAATTATTTTTATGACACTTTTCAGTGAATGAAAGAAATTAACAAAATGTTAAATAATATGTAAATCTATTGGGCTGCCATCTTTTCCTTAACTCCCCTCAGTGATGGAAAAACAGAGTAGGTGTAAAATGACCAGGCTAGATTTTTTTTTTAATTAACAACAAGCAGCTCTTCACTGCATGATTAGTCCCTCGGAAAGCAACAGAAATACCTGAGGATTAATGTACAGGAATAAGATTGTCAAAATTCAAATCCTTAGACCCTTTGTGGAGCATCACCCTGGATTTAAGAAGCCTGCATTTGCTGGCTTGGGCACACCGTGGACACAAGGTGATGGTTGTAGGTGGAAAGAAAGTTCCCTCATTGGTATGAAAATCTGTGAATGCAATTACAAATTAATCTGCTGCTCTATGCATGTTGATAAGGAATGGACAGAACATACTTTCAAGGTGTGTAAACTGAAATCATGGAGGGACTTATGAGTCTGAGGGTTGATTTACTTAGAGGAACCCTGTAACTCCTTCAAGGAGTCACCCTGCAAAGAGTCAAGAGGAGAGATGTCTTTTCCGTGGTCTGCAAACCCTGAGCCAAATGGTCCTTAGACAAATAGGCAATTCAAGTCTACCACTTGGCAAGCAATGTGCTCCAATGTGGAACAGCTGTTGTCCTTTTCACTTGAAGGAATGAGCTTTAAACAGAAGGGGGATGGGGAGAGGGGGAAGAAAAATAATAAGTATAGGCATTGACAGATATTTGGATTTTAGTGAAACATTTGACACACTTTCATGAAATCTTAATTGAAAAATTAATTCAAGTCAGCTTGGCTGGAGACAATTGTGTGTGGACTGAATATTGGCTAAAGGACAGATGAAAAAAAATTTCAATAAACAGCTGTGTAACAAGATAGTTGGAAATGTCCAGTGGGGTAACCCATACTGATTGTTAGGCTGAATTTACTTTCTATCTTCATTAATGATTTAGAGAAGACATAAACAAGATCTTAATGAAATGCATAGATTATGCTTATTCTAGAAGATTTGAAATGTGAATAAGGAGAGTGAAATAAAAAGGGACTGATAATAAACATGGATGAAGCATGGCCAAAATAGACTCATCAAGGGAGTAAAAATATTTTACTGCAAAAAAACCCAATTTAAAATATATAGCCAATTGGAAGATGAGTGATTAGAATAAGCACTGTACGAGATGCAACAGGAGCAATAAATAAGAGTGTTGGAGGATGTTACAAGAATTATAAAAAATAAAATGCAAGTTTAGAATCCAGTGGCCTTTGTACCCAATGGAGTTCAGCCATGGACTTCAAAGGATTTTGGACATAGATGGCAGTCACAAAGCAAGGATTTTCTGCAACCTTGTGGTGGCTATTGCATGCATTATAAGCTCTTCCAGAAAGATGTTAAGTTGGAAGGAAATCAGAGAAGAGACAGAATAAAAAATTAGAGGGGTTTGTGAGAAATGAAGTGGGAAGAAAAATGAAGAGAATTAAGTGGTTATAATTTTGCCAAATAAGGAATAAGCAGGAACACAATAGCAGCTTTCAAGTGTCTGAGGACATAAGCTTATCGAAAGAATAATTATTCACTTCATTATATGGAAATACAATTTTAACAGGTAAGGGGCATATATTATAAGAGGTGAAAGATATTTGATATAAATATCAGGAAATGCAGCATATTAAGCTGTTGAATAATAGAAGAGGTGGAATTCCTATGGTTTGGGACTTTTAAAAATCAGATTGAATGCTAGCTATTGAAATGCAGACAGTAATCTTTTCTATTCCCCATGACGCTATAAAATATATCTATCTTAAAAAGACTATCTTCTTTCCAGCCTCTCACTGTGCAAGTTCAGTATTTTTTTAAAGCCTACATCAGGAGACGCAGAAATAGCACAGGATGAATTGTTCTTAAAAATAAATAAACACTCTTTTTATCTTTTGATAATGTAATCTTCTCTCTACTTTCACCCCTCTCTGATTAAGATTACAGTCTTTTCTCAAATCTACTATTCACGTCAGTATCTTTAAACTGTTTTGCTCTTTCTAGAGGCAAACAAGGCTTTACTGTGATGGAAATGGGAATATTTCTAACAGTAATCCAAAGATTTGTTAGCAGAGGAATTTTTTCACCATGATTTGTCTTAGGTTATTCTGTCTTCTGCTAGAAATACTACCTACTGGTGATATAAGACTTCTTCTCAGTGTTTTTTCTTCTCTAGCCACGTTCTTTTCTTCAGGCTTTAGTTTCAAAAACTATTGATAGCACTAAAGACCATTAATAAATTTGTTTATTTGCATGTGCCCACTCATTCACTCAAAAATATTAAGCAAACAGAAAATGCAAAAAGCTGACTTTTATTCCATAACACAATTCACGGTAGGGGAGGTAGCTATTTCTATTTAGCAGCTTCTGCCATTTTCCACCCTCTCTATTTTGGTTCCCAGCTCTCTACCAGATGCAGGAAGCAAAGACATATTTCAGATGACAAATAAGGAAGATTTTTTCTTTCAGTGTGAAAGAGACAATTTAAAATATAGATAAATATTTGTAAACTTAGGGAATACTGATTCTTACTTGATATAATGATCACAAGTTCATTCATTTTGATTTCAGCATGATCAGCAGGACCAGTGGAGGTTCTATACCATGTCAGGTATCAATGTGTGTTAAAGTATAGGAGTTCACTCACACTAGTATTATTTTTCATGATCAACAGTAGACTTTGGCAACATTAAACTACTATTTCTAGACTTTACACACTACTACAGTCTATGGTAAAATACATTGAAACATGGTTTCTGACTGTTTCTGTCAGGATTCTGTCTTGATTTGATAATAATGTAAAATAAATCATGGGTTAAAGAAATACTGGGGAATGCTTGCCATGTCTAAGTGTAAATCAGATATATTTTAATATAGACAAACATGTTTTGTACATCTGCATTGTTATATATATATGCTTAGAAAAATCAACACATGCTGCACTGCAGAAACAAGCTGGATATGAAGTATTAGCATAATGCTGCAAGAAAGAACAGGGACACAACACCCGAAGGCATAAGCAGGTCAGGAAGAAGAAAAAGCAGGCAAGTGGTGGCACGTGTCCGTGCAGCATTGGTGAGACAATTATTGGAACAATCTGTTTAATCCTGTAGTCTGGTTTCCAAAATGATAATGAAAATTGGAAGTGTTCAGAAAAAGGATGGTAGGATATCTGGAAAACCTATTTTATAGAGAGAAAGTTAAAAAACTGAATGTGTTTTGTTTATCCAAGTATAGTTTAGGAGATTAGTTCCTTGAAGTCAAGGAAGCACTGATATGAAAAATCATCTAATAGTAAGTTATTAAAACCAGTAAATCTTCTGACCCTTACACACACTATGATAGTATCGTTGACATCTGCTATTATGTGAGTCAGATTAAATTAGTAGTGGGGTGTTTCTGTGCTTTTAGTTGATCCTGGGGTAAATTCAGCCAGTGATTGCCCTCATTTGCACTTGCCTGAAAAGACATTCGGAATCAGTCCCAATTCAGACTCAAATAAAATTCAGACTTGGATATATACACTGTTATAAATCCCTAAAATTAAACAGATTATGGATTAAGGCCAGTTAAAGAATTAACTCAGAATGAAAGGAAAAAAATACGTAAACCATAGACCGTAAAATGTTCTGCCACTCTTCAAAACTGAAATTCTGTATTTCTGCACACTTGTATTATGCACTTAAAAGCATGAGTATGTTTTATTCCTTGCCAGGTTTGTTCTCCTACTTGGAAAACATTTATTCTATTTCTCGCTTACACTGAATTTAGAATTAGTGTTGCTGTTTTGGTTGAGCAAATACAACCTTGACTTTTTATAGGCATCGTTTTATCATGCCAAAATATCTTGTGAGAAAATATAATGTGAACACAGTTCTCGGAATTAAGCTAGTTAATAATTACTATATAAACACGTCAAGGATCAAAAATGCCAATAAAGTTTTGTGAAGGGTGTGTAGACTGTATTTCCAAATTAAGATATTGAAAGCCAGAGCTATCTTAATGTATATAGAATAACTCTAATATCCACAGGTGAAATATTATGGTCTCAGTGAACATTTTTCACAGAGTTATAATCAGAATGAGTAACCTCAGCAGCCTGCTTCTATAAAATAATATACTGTTGGCATAAGTGAAGTATTTCTTACGTGCAATAACACTTATTTACAAATTACATAAACCAAGCCATGTTTTCTTAAATACTGTAGAAATAAACAGAAACCCCAGCTCAGAAACTCCAATCTGGTTTCTTAATGAGTTTCTCATCCTAAAAAGCATTTCCTTGGCCCAGCTTTCCTCTGCTGCACTCATCAGCTTCACCCAGGACTCTGCTCATGGGAGACTCATTTGGTGTCCCTTAGCTCTTTACTGCTCTATCACCGAAAGCTAAAAATACATCTGTTTTTTTACATCTTAAGTGTACGTACCTTTAAATAAAAAGTCCTGATTGGATGTGCTGGTACTGAATTAGATCATCCTTGAGCAGAAAACGTAATGGGTGGGCAAAGGCAGAGCCTGAGCAGAGAAACACCACGTTTAGGATGCTACTCTGCTTCCTACAGCAAGGCACCAGTTTGCAATGGGGGGAAAGACGTGTCTTTTTGAAGAGTCCCAGAACAACAAGCATCAGTGAAGACCTGCCAGCACATACCTAAAACTGGAAAACCTTCGGTAGCACCTAGAAGACGCACCTAGAAGACACACCTAGGCTTCAGCAACCCCCTCCTTCAAAAGGCTCATAGTCTGTGCCACACCCACCACCTGTTACCACCACAATTTCTAGGTTACTGGTTAATTAGCCTGATTAGTTACACTTGGTGCTAGTGTGGCTGTGCCTACCTCTGCAGCAAACACCCGTTTGTAATTTGCTATTGAATGAAGCATGGCTTTAGCCTCCCTCCGCAGTTTAGGAGGTGGTCACGTTTGAACCTTTGAAGATGTTTATGTTTCACTTAATGGATTCACGAGCATAGTAGTAACATGCTCTTTAACTGTAGAATGATCCTGTGAGCAGCTGGAGTAAGTCAAATGTTATCTCCAGCTTAACTTCCTTGTGCTCTTTGTGCCCAAACTTAGAATGTAAATGGCTCAGACTTAAGAGTTTATGACACGAATGGCAAATACATCTGGGACTGAGGATGCAATCAGGTGACAACGTTGCAGATTTCCTGAGAACTGTGCAGTGGAGCCTTTTCAACTTGAATTATTTTTTATTTCTGGAGTAAAATTTGGGGTTTTTTATTCAATTAAAATAATCACAGAAAATACTAATTAAAAAAAAAAGACCACCAATCAAAAAACGCCCAGAAAACAAAAAACAAAACCCAACTGTTTTATTTTTCATCAGAAAACTGGAAATGGAAAAGAAACTAGTTCAACACCACAGTAGCTAGCAGACTGGAACTCGGAGCCCTTTCTCAGTCGTGAGCACTGAATTGATGCCCCACGCTCACACAGCCATGTACTACCAGAGATGAAAACCGAATAAACGAGTTGCATGGCTACCCCAATGTTGCACTAGATTATAATGCTTCTTTATTTCTAATAAAAGGAATGTGGAATGTAGCACAATCCACTCAAATGACAAATCAACCCTGTGAATTAAAACTGCAAAAAGTTAAAAAAAAAATTAAAAAAATCTACGTATACTTGTTTTGGTTCTTGGGAAGAATTTTCAAACAGACAAAAAACTCCAGTCCTATCAGCAGCTATAAAAATACACTATAATAGGCAAAGGTCTCAGCAAAGTGGGAAATGCACAGAAGTGTAAACAAAACTGAGCAGAAATGTGTGCGTTCCCTTCAGTTGTTTGCCAAACTGTCATTACTTCAGTACATTATTTACATGTAAAAAGTAGGATATCTTTTGAGTCATGTGATGTTCCTGGCTCCTTAATCTAGTGCTTAACTGACAGCAGGCAAGCCAGCAATTGCGGATATAAGTAGCTTGGCTACTTGGCAGTTGTGTTCTTGGCCCGAGAAAGCTCTTTTATTCAAAGAAAGAAGCAGCAGCAAGACGGGGAAATCAGCTTTTGAGGTTGGTCTTTTCTGCTTCCTTTTTACATAGAAGAGTGTTAAAAGCGGGAGAGGTGGAAGTGTTGGCTTGGTCAGACAGGGAGGTTAGAGTAAATAAACAAATACTTTCTGTTTAACTTCCTTACCCTCTCCTCTCCACCCCTTCTCCCCCCTTTTCTGTGGTAAATCGCTGCCAACCTCACAAGCGTGACGTTTTAATGGGCAAAGGAGAGAGCAGCACCGGGCGGACCCATCGGCTCCGTGTCGGGGGGCTCTGGGTGTTTGGGTGTCCTCTAGTCCTGCACTCTGGACTGTCCCCTCCCCTTGGTGGCTGCTGGTCCTGCAGAGATTGCTGCTGCTGGCGCCGGGGCCGCAGGGCGTTCGCCGTGCACATCCCAAAGCGCCGCTCTGGGAGAATGAGCTGGATTGCACCCAAAGGCTGGAAGAGGCTGCTAGACCTCTCCCGCCCGGTGCTTTGGGCTGTGCAGAGAGGACGGACAAACGCTGTCCAGCAGGAAACTGAAGGTCCTGCTCTGTGGGAACCCCAAAAGAGAATTAACTAATTGCCGGTGTCTAAAAAATGGCACGTTGTTGGTCCCTTCTATGCTCTTTATTGTGGAAAATGCAAAATGCGCTCTAGGAGAATGAACAGGCAGTTGAATGTACTGTAATAATTTACTATTATATTTTGCTACTAAATAATCTCATCTTGGACAATCGCAAAAAGGACATACAGACACCTCTGCGTCACGCTGGGGGGGCAGCGAGCGACTCTTCGATGCGTCCAGGCACGTGGAAAGGCAGACACGAGGAGATGGTTTGTACCCAGCTTATGTGGGGTCACCCCTGTGTAAAGGGGACTGGTGTATGAATTAGCAGTGCTGCAGAGAAGGAAAAGACATTATCTAAATCTATCAGGGTCAAAGAAATAAATGTCAGCCTTAAAATTGCACAGTAATATTGGAAGGAAAATTAACATCCGGTTGAGTAAACTGGATGAGATAAAATTATGCATCCGTGTGGAATGAAACTGCATGTACTTTTTTCTCTTTAAAGTGTTAGTGGGACATCAAGGTGGAATTAAAATGCTTTAAATGTCAGTTGCTTGCATCTTCTAGATCCCAGTGGGGATTTTCCAATCATCAAAAATCCAGCCATAATAAATGCACTTAAAATTACTCCGCAGTTTGCAGCTATTTCTCTCTAGCTGATAATGCTGTCAGATGCCTTTTGTGCAACATGTTATAAACAGAAGAAATAGAGCAAACACTTCTCAGCAGATTTCCTGCTACTCCACTGGCACGTAACTGTTGGCAATAAAGTTGATACTTCAAATGTATTTTCCTTTGCGCTGCAGTCGTGCCATGAGATTAGCAAAACTCAGAGACTCAAGTTTACCACCACTCGATAGCGCCTTCCCGAAGCGCCGTTCCCTTCTGCTGGGGGAGGCTGTGTGCTTTCTGGGCTGGAGAAGCCCCTCCTGCGCGAGGAGGCTGTTGGCAGCTAATCCTTGGTCACAGTTCATCAAGGCACTGCTGATATCCTGGAGCTTTCGCGGTTACAAATTACAGTTATTAATGTAACGTGCCTGACAGCTCGCTGCTTGAAGCCGAGCGCCGAGGAGTGGCTATTCCTTCCTCTTCGGCTTCTTCGTGACGCAGGAGTTGGGCTCAGCTCCTTCCCTTCTCCCCTCCCTTCTCTCCCAGCTGACCCCAAGGCCATCGGCAACAGCGAGGGGTGGGCTGTGGCACTGGGGAAGTTAATCATTAGCTGATACGGCGGTGAGGTCGGTGCTGTAGGTAACTAAGCTGATTAACACCTGTGATCCTGCAGTGGTGGTTAGTTAAATCTTTGCATTCTTCCTCCTGGGATTAATCTCATTATATACATTTGCTTTTGGGCAGGCAGTGTTTGCGTTGAGGTCTTTGGATCCCGGGGAAGTCAGCCCGGTCTGTCAGTCTGCTCCAGGCTCCCTGGGCTCCTCGTCTTTCCAATCTGTGCATAAACATCTCTGCAGTTCGACCATAACTAGCATACTTGTTTTGGTGAGCAAAAGCAGTAAATGGTTGCATTTCTAAGAATTCTGAAAAACAAGCTCTTCCCAGTTGTAAAACCCTTAGAAAGGCTTCTCTTCCCTTTCTACGCCTGCTTTTCTCTGGCAGAAGTATGACTGTTATACAGAAATTCTCCTTCTGTGTTTTTAGACTGACTGATTTTAATTTGGATGCATTTCCCCCTGAAAATCCTTTCAGTCAATATGGAAATACTCTAAAGCACCTTTCTGAAGAGAAAAAAAAAATCTGAAGAAGTTTCCACGGAGGGATGTGTGTGTGTATTTGTGCGTGTGGGTGTGTGCTATGGGCAGGGAACGTGGTTGCCTCCCACCTCGAGCCAGTGCAGTTTGCTTCATACCTGGCAGAGGGAAATACTGGTGCAAAGCCACAGTGAGAAGGAAATCAGACAGAGTTGTGGAAAAAACCTCTGGGTACCCAGTTCCTCCCATCTCAGTGCCAAGAAAAGAGGCTGTGTTAGCAGACCACCTAGTGATGGTGCTGAATTACTGCCCCACTTAAAAAAAAAATGGACAAATTAGGTCTTAGAATCACATAGAATCATTTAGGTTGGAAGAGACCTATAAGCTCATCTAGTCCAACTGTTAACCCAGCACTGCCAAGTTACCACAAAACCACGTCCCTCAGCACTACATCTTTTTAAATACCTCCAGGGATGGTGACTCGACCACTTCCCTGGGCAGCCTGTTCCAATGCTTGACAATTGGATAAATTGTGAATAATGAATAAATTTTTCCCTAATATCCAGTCCAAACCTCCCTTGGTACAACTTGACACTGTTTCCTCTTTTCCTATCACCTGTTACTCGCGAGAAGAGACCAACCCCCACCTCCCTTGATACTCACTCGAGTCTTGATACTCACTCCATGTCATCCCAACCCTATTTTGCACTGCCTGCCCTGCTTTTATTTCCTTTGCTTCTTTATCCATGTTCTCAGATTCAAGAAATGGTCTTCCCTTGTTTCTCTCACCTGAAACAGAACTGGGTCAATGAGCCCAGAGGGAAGAAAAGGCATTGGGGTTCCTGTAAACCCAGTGAGGAAGGCAGAAGGAATGACTCCGGACAGTCCAGCGGCCCTTCATTTCTGTGTAGAATATTCACTGTTCAAAAAGTATTTGAAAAGCTCTGTCACTTTTGATGGAGTACTCTCTACCAGCCTGGCCTCAAAGAGACAAGATGAAGTTTTGGAATGGCTGATAGACTAGGGAAGAAAAAGTACGGATTCTATTTTCAAATAAGTACATCACTCTGCAATGCTGAAAAGATTGTGGATTCAGTTTCTTTTTCAAGTAAGACTGTAATAACACAGTTACCAGCACACAGCTTACTGCTGTT
>JAHREE010000175.1:201974-212070 GCA_033628505.1 Tringa tobata | reverse complement strand
GTACTCTCTACCAGCCTGGCCTCAAAGAGACAAGATGAAGTTTTGGAATGGCTGATAGACTAGGGAAGAAAAAGTACAGATTCTATTTTCAAATAAGTACATCACTCTGCAATGCTGAAAAGATTGTGGATTCAGTTTCTTTTTCAAGTAAGACTGTAATAACACAGTTACCAGCACACAGCTTACTGCTGTTGTTGATGACTTCCAGACCCGAGATAGAGAGCCCTGTACCAGTTCAGAGCAACAAAGGAAAAGTGTCAGAGTAGTCAGAAAGCAGAATTTACATCTTGGAGAACTGTCCAGTATTCCTGCATTTTGTGTTCATCTCTAACTATCAAGCAAGCATATTTGGTTTTGTAATGTCAAACCAAAACAAGTCATGCACTCAGGGACAAAGAATAGAATTTGACAGTTCTGGTTAATATAGAATACTTTCACTGCAATAGCTGTATAGAAATAAGACATGAAGTATAAGATATTGATGTACTTTCCAATAATGATGCACGTATATCTAATCCTTCTGTGTTGAGAGTGATGCTTTTAAACAGGGACAGGGTGGACAAAGTTTATGTGGATGATGAGGGGAAAGTAAATTCTTTCTATCCCCCAAAATTCTGATAGACTGAAACAGGTTAGTGTAGCTTAGAAAAATGTTGCAGCTGTTGCAGATGTTTCCTTTTAAATTTAACCACAAAGAAATAGCCAAGAGGTGAAAACATAATAGGAAGTTGTAACACTCATAATAAAAATAGTTTTGTATACATTTATTCTGGAAATGGGAGTGAGATTTCTAATCACAAGTGATTGAGAGTGTCAAATGCTCTTCCATTAGGAGTAAAGTGGGCAAGAACATACAAGATTACTCTTAATCAAGCAATGAGTGAAAGAACATATAATGATTTCTTGTAACAGTAGAGATCTAGACATGATGAGCAGGAAGTCTTAAGGAATTTCGCTGCGAAAAAAAAAATTATTATTTTTAAACAACATGTTCAGAAGCAAAAAAAGTAGGCTGAAGCTACCAGCCTGCTCCAGCAAACAGATACTTTTGAGATTATTACAGTTATTATGCCTTCTAGCTTATTTAAACTATGTTCTTATCAGCTAAGTAACACTGAACAAACTGAGATGCTACATTTCTAACAAAATAAACCAGTATCTTCAGGCTTACCTTAATCCATGCATTCAAGAACAAGGGAAAGGAAAAGGAGATACTGAATAATGCATATTTTTAAAATATTGTGAGCATATTTTTTTTTTAATTTTGTAGATACCTTTACCATACTAATAAAGCACAAGGATGCTTTTTGAATTCCTTTCTAGGTGGATATCAACTGTTAATTTCCATCAGTTCCTCTACAGGGACCAAGACTTCACAACTGCTAATCTTGCATTGTGAATAGAAGGTGAATGCTTTCATGTGCTACACACAACCTGAAATAAAGTACAATTATTGACTCCTGTTCTACATTATTCTCAAAAGGGCAAATGTACTGTGTAAGCTGGGAAGGCTTCCAATCACATTTTTAGAAAAATGAGATATTTTAGGTGGCCTACACTAGGCAGCATTATTCATAATGCAAATGAAAATATCCCATAGTCATATATCAATACGCATTGGCATAAGGCAAATTATTTTCTGAGATCATTGCTTCATCAACTGACAATGGAAACTGAATGTTCAACTTTGTTTTCTGCCAGTTCCTTCTGCCATGATGCCTAACCATTAAATATACCACAAAGACAATTTTTTGGCCAAACCAACTGTTAATCAATTTATGTTCTGAATCATTAGTATTCACTGTACCTAGTATTTTTATCTTGATATATGTGCACTGGATAATTGAGTGAGATTTCTCTAACCAGTGTGACTGTGGCAGCTCTTCAGCTTTTGAGACACTGCACATTTGAAAGACTTGCTGGTTTTCCTGGTCAAAAAAGGAGCAGAACCCTGTGTGAAAGTGCTTTTACACTTTTCAAAGCCCTTGTTGCCTAGAAGAAATTTCTGTTGTGCTTCTTCTGAATGTTTTCTGTGATGTAATTGAAAATGAATTCAAAATCAAGAGGATGTGAAATAATCAAACTTTTAAATTGGATTTTATCTTTTTGCTAGCAGTAGCTTGCAAGACATTAACCGGTTTTGGCTGCTTTTGAAGAATAAGCAGACATTTTTACTGAGTTGTTTAGATATATTTTTTTTATTTTTTTTTTCAAGACAGTGAAACAACAGTCTCTGAATCCAATAGTGCCTGTATTGGTAGATTCATGAATCTTCATCTCCATGAAACTTCCCCTACTGTTTTTTCCACTTGGCTACATTTACAGAAAAATCAGTTGTAGACCATCTACCTCCATGCTGAACATGTGCATACATGCATGGTATGACTTAAACCTTTAAGACAGAGTTTACTTGGGATTTTAAGAATCTTTTTGATGCTGCATGCCATTCATTCAGATGTAATAGCAATGTTTTCCACAGTAGCAGCATGGTGCCCATATTTTTTTCAAAATACAAGGGAAAAATATGTTTTATCTGCCTTGCAGAGCTTCAGACTAACAGAATGGTTTAAAAGAAAAATTGCCTTTGTTCTGATTTATGAGCAATCGCAAGTACCACAGATTTTCCCCTTGGGACATTTCTACTGAAGTGTAACCACATCAAGATTAAGCTTCCTTTTTGCGTGCCCTGATAGTCTTGTGGGTGCTATCACAAGTTAAGGCATACAGACTCAGGAGCCTGATCTAAAGCAGGCAAGCACAAGTATTTATTGTGATAGAGAAGTGCAGAATACTTGCTGAGTAAGCTAGTACTTTTTGCATTATGCCAGTGATTTAAAGTGACAAAAATCAGTCCCACCATCAGGTCTTGGGGCACTCCATATTAACTTCTCTGTGTATAAAGAATTAGATCTTTTTTCTTCTCTTTTGTTTTCTCCATCTCATGAATAGTTTGTAATCCATGGCAGAAATTTACCTTTTACCCTGTAGTTTTCAAATTTCCATAATAGATTTTGGCAAGGGATTGTGTCATAAATCTTCTAAAACTACAACGGAATGGCTTCTTTAGATTTGCTTTTATTGTCTGTTAACCTTTTTTGCTGGCATTGAACAGATCTGTGGGGCAAGATTTTTAACCTCTCCAAGCATGGCATATTTCCCTATTTTGCGACTTTGTAAATGGTCTGGAGTTTTATATTCGCATTTATCACCTCATCTAAAACACTGGACTAGATATAGTAGTAGTTGCTTCTCAATAATTTAGACAGAAGCAAATCTGAAAATGTCCAACATAATTACCTTCTTTCTGAAGGGACAGATTCTCATCTCAACTACATAAATGTACAGATGGAGGCTATAATAGTGCTACTGTGATTTTCGGTAGCTAAGAATCCGATTGTATTCTTTGGGAGAGCATTTTAGGAGGGAAAGTAACTATGCAGCATGCCATCTCCAATGCAAGTGTGATCCACAAGCCAGGACAGTACCAGCTCCCCCCTGGGAACTGAATAACTTGTGTTGCGTTTCTTGTGTTAGAGTAATTCCTGATCCGCTACCTTCCCACTGCGGTGCGTAAAAGAAGAGGGACATTTTCCCCCTCTTCTTTTTTAAACAGATCTAAAAGCTGTTTTTCTTGGAGTACTTTGGGGAAAGATAGAAGACGGTATATGTTTCATTAATGATGGAGGAAAGCACACAGTGTGGAAAAGCTACTCCAGCGCCAAGCAAAAAGTTGAAGGGTAGCTGGGAAAATACCCTAAAAGATTTGGGAACATTAAGAAGATAATACAGGAACAGTTTTTCATGGCTCATGTACTTGTGCAATGGATCTTGTTGCCAGATGTTCCGGTTGCCAAATGTTTACAAGAAGGTTGTAAAAAGTACTTGAACAAATTCAAGGAAGAAAAACCTCTGTGTGGCAATGAGACAAAAAAAAAATCACTTCTTATTGAGACTCAGTTTTTTGCTGGCTGGGAAGTTTTACTTGTATCATTGCATGCTTAGCCTGCTCTTCTAATTTACTTTTGCAAACTTCCCCGGAATTTGTTGATTTACTTTTGGTCAGAGTAGGAATGGCCATTCTTATACCTTCTTCTTATATAAAATTATTTTATTTAATGGAGGATGTTATGACTTCTCTGCAGTTGACATTTCTTTAGTCATACATCATGGAAAAGTAATTTTGAATCACACTGCTGTCTGAGGTGATCAGTCCTGTATAAAAAAAAAATCTGCTCAGTTTAGTGGTTACTTACTTAAAGGCTGTGTAATGGTGAACCTGAAAGAATTAAATTTATTTGGAGATTAGCAAGAAAACAAAAATCTCAGGTATAAACTATCAAAAAGGACAATCTGGCCAGCAGGTTGAGGGAGGTGATTCTGCCCCTCTACACAGCTCTGAGGTCCTCAGCACAGGAAAGGCAAGGAATTTTGAAGAAGTCCTCAAAAATGGTCAGAGGGCAGGACCACCTCTGCTGTAAAGACACACTGAGAGAGTTGGGATTGTTCATTCTGGAGAAGGGAAGGCTCCAGGAACACCTTATTGCAGCCTTTCAGTACTTAAAGGGGGGCAAACATTTCAGCAGGGCCTGTTGCAATAGGACAAGGTAACAGCTTTAAACTAAAAGAGGGTAGATTTAGACTAGATATAAGGACAAAATTTTTTACAGTGAGGGTGGTGAAACCCTGGCCCAGGTTGCCCAGAGAGGTGGTAGATGCCCCATCCCTGGAAACATTCAAGGTCAGGTTGGATGGGGCGCTGAGCGACCTGATCTAGTTGAAGATGTCCCCGCTCATTGCAAGGGGGTTGGACTAGATGGCATTTAAAGGTCTCTTCCAACCCAAACTATTCTATGACAAATGCCAGAGGCACTCATAAAACTTAAAGGGTTAGTCTGGTGCAAGCAGCATTGAGGTTCTGACTGCACACGGACATGGTGTCCAGCTACGTTTTCAAGGCATCCCCCGAGCTTTCTCCACAGAACACTCCTGATTTTTTAAATAGTACATAGTTTTCAAAAACTGAAAGAGTCTGTGAGGGGGGAGGAAACGCAGTAGTGAAAACAAGCTGCAGTGATGAACATTAGTAGATGTTTTGTTGGAAATTGCACTGAGTGTAGCATCAATTCTCAGATCAGCTTTGCAGTATTTGCATCCTAAGCCTGTGCAGATGGAGTATTTATTTTTGTACCTGAATTTCATCGCCGACAAACACTGCTAGTGGTTTACAAAGTGAGCCAAAGTCCTATGAAAAATACTGAGCTGTATAATCAAGAGGAAAATGAATCTGAGGGACTTGCTTGCTTTCTGTTTTTCTAGGATTTTAGGGTCTTCCCAGACGAATAACAGCCATCAGACGAGCTCAGTAGCATAGCTCTGTGGTGATGCATATTGCTTAAGGGCAACAGCACAACCTGGTGGTTTATAGTTTTTCTAATGCATCGAATCAGGTAGCTGCACAAGAAATCACAGGACTTTCCTTTCCCCAGAAACCGACTCATTGTCTGTACAGAACTGAGCTGTTTTTCATTAATGTGTTTGTAAGATACCATTTTACTGGAGGTTTTCAGAATAAATAGAAAAAACTTGACTGCAAGGGCATATGCAAAAAGATAAATTAATAGGTCTCTTACTTTCCAACATCTATGATTCTGAAACCTCGAGGCGCCGTTGTGACGAGCCATTTCATGTGGTTTTGTGCTGGATATGTCTGAATTTTTGTTCCAAAATAATAGCTAGAGGCGTATAACTAAAAAGAAAAGCTTGCAATATGCAGTATGCAAAATTTGGGAAAAAAAAAGACAAAAAGAAAATGTGTGCAGAAAAAAATACAAGTTTGTCTTGCTTGCTTTTTCTATTATGATGGAGCCAAGCGAAGTACATAGTACATTTACATAGACTGAATATTCAAACACCAATAATAATACTTATTCTCTTTCTTCCGTGTCTTCAGGGTATGTGATGTTGGTCAGAGTGTATCTTCTGATGTGGCAGTGAAATGAAGTGGGTGCCAAATGTGCTCAGATAGAATTTTCAAATAAAATTAATTACATTTTCTATTTCACTTTATTCTGAAGAATGGGCTACATTATTACTAGCAGTGCAGCTGGCGCTGGTGTGGTTGCTGAACAAAATTCTTGCAAACTACATATTCAGTTCATTTACTGATAATATAGACCAGGACAAAAGCCACTGGCTGTAACTAGAAAAGTGGTGCCAGTCCAATACTGAGCCTGGTCCTGAGACTGTGAAAGCCCTTTTCATCTCCAGGCTGTGTCCAAAACACAGACTCCTCAGTTGTGCTTAACTTGATAGGAAGAACCTTTGATTTCAGCCTTTTTGGGTTTGGACCTGAGGGAAAAGGTATCTTAAGAGAGGCTTATCAAGACTCTGAAAGAGTGAAGTGCTTTGAGCCATGTAGTAGCTTTATTTTTATGCAGTGGAGATTCCTATAGGACTTTTACCACAAGTAAATGCTAAGGTTTCTCATTGCTTCATATTTGTACTTTAGGCCTGTTGGTGGCTGAAGTATGACTTACAGTCTCGGTCCAAGAAAGCACTCTAGTCCACAGGGAAGTACAACCAATGCATTTGAAGTTACACTTGAGTTTCATTTATTGTATTGTGATTGAAAATATATGAAATGTAAAGTGTGTTGAAATGTATGAAAATACTTATGATTCTGCTTGAGTTTATTATAGAGGAAATACTTTATTACACAAATAGGACAAAATACTCTGAAGACCAGTGCAGATATTTTTGAGAAACTGTACAAAGAGCTTTGGAAGAGGGTAGAATGGAAAAGAAAAGAAAGAGAGAGAGTTTTCTTTTCCTTGAGTGCTGAATTGGAAGACAAAATGGTCACAGACCAAATCCTGTTGTTCACAACTTTTGCCTAAAGTCCACTAAAGGAGATGATGTGGTTCCCACATCCCTGCATCTCACTGGAGCAGATGCTGGAAGCGTGTTCGGTTCTGCCACAGCTAGCCATAACTATGAACAGAAAACAAACACATCTGAGATGAAATGCCTTTGTGCCAGCTTCCCACACATGCTGCTTCACAGTGGAGAAGCTCCAGAATATTTTTCATCTTGCTAAAAATTATTGGTGAGCACAGTGATGTCAGGTCTACCTGCTTAATATGTTTTCATCAGCCGCCAATTATGACCCATCACTTCAGACACTGGTTTTTGCTTTGCTCATGAAGTAGGTGGCAGTGCTCATTACTGGATGGAGAGCCTCAAAACAGCTGGCTTGAGGTGGTGTGTCTCCATCAGCCCCACCTGCCATAACTGCCATAAGTGTAGTGTCTGGGGCAAGGTGGACACACACCACTGCTGGTAGGGTTGGTATTCCACTCTCCTTCCCCTACTGTTTGCTAAAGCTGTTCCATATTTTCATGTTAGCAGAAAGAATTTGTCACCAACAACTTAATATAGGGACATTTGACAATCCTGACGATTGAGTATCAAACACCCACTCGGAGAATAATCATGTACCCAGATTTCATGCTCGGGTAAGAGAAAGCTCTCCTTTTCCCATGTTAAATGGAGGGGACATAGAGAGGGTCTGTATTGTATTCACAATTCCACAATGCCATTCGTGCCACCAAAGTGAATGCTGTATCAGCATTTACAGTACATTTAGAGGGTGAATCATCCTTTACTCAGAGGACTAACAATTCTGTAGTACAAATTCAATGTGTTCCCATATGTGTCCACCAAATTGTGTTCTTATAGCTACAAATTTTGTATTGAATTATTTAGGTCAGCTTAAATTTGGAAAGCAACAAAACAAACACCATTTTTGGCTCATTTACATGTCTGTGATTATTGTAAAATGGTTTGCTTCCTAAATTAAAGTGATGCAAGCAGTCTGCGAGGAAAATGAGCAGCAATATTTTTTGTTATATTTTTGAAAACTGGTTGTGACATTCAGTCATTAACCTAAGAATAGGTGGACACCTGGAAAATTAAAATTCAGATTACTTTTAGCATACACAGGATCCATGGAGGCTCAGGTTTGAAATTTCGCAATTTTCCTTTGAACCAAAAAAAACCACTTTGAATCTTTGCCTAATGGTTTTACTATATACTGTTGCAGACGTGGGTAGCACACTTTGGCACCGTACATCTTTAGAGCTGTTAGAGTTGGTATACCAATATCCGTGATCCGGTGATTAAGGACTGCCTAATAGCATGCATTGTCAGGATACAGAGTATCGCATTGAAAGTCATTAATAGCTCTGTCCTGTGCACTGACATGATGTAATATAGCAGCTGTCCTGTGGAGAAGCTCTTAAGGCATCCTGTCAAAGGTAGACAGGCTAATAACTGCAGTAGCACTGGCATATTGCATCGTGACGGTGCCAGAGTCCTTCCTACTAACAGCACTACAGTAATGCCAGACATATTGTATAGAGTGCTAAAAATCCATGCGTTAACAGCTCCATTTTTACTGACATTCTCTTATATGCCATGCCAAAGATTTATAGTAAATGAGTTAATGTGAGCCAAGACCAGGCTTATTTCATGCAACTTTGAGGCACCATGGGGACAACAGGCGCTAGCAGGCAGATGCTTAAACTCCAAGTCTGAACAACTTGTCCTCTCTGCCTGCCCTCAACCTACCTCTTATTTTTACTGCTGATGAGATGCCAGCTCCTGCCAAAAACTCCAGATTTCATTTCTGGCTGACCCCATCTCAGACAAACACCTTTGTTCTTCAGTGCACGGGAAGGAGCTTCCCAGGAGCACTTCCTCACAACTTTGTCGCCTTCTATTGCCTTACATTCACGTGGGTATATATACTGTATGTGCTGACAAATGTTGCTTTGTAGTTTTCAGTGTGTGTGTGTCCCATCTTTCTGCTTCCACCAGATGCCACTTATCTTAAATTGAAAGCTTTTTTTCACTTACTCTGCTCTTAGCTGATCTTCTTGCACATTCCATTACATGAAAAGTCCTGATCATGACTGAAATTCCAGTCATGGAGTGAAGACTCAGTACAGCTTTCTGAGAGAAAGGTTTGCTCTGTATAAATGTATACTAAAATTTCCCTACAATAAATTCAAAGTGGTGTTGCTAAAGATCTTCAGTCCAGTAATGAGGCAGAGTGAGCACAGGTTTCTAAAGTGCCACAAATCAGTAAATGGAAATGGTTCTTTGGATGTTTGCTGTGTCAAAGGCTGGTTGTCATCACTGGACTGAGCATTCCCTGTGGTGTCACTACCCTCTCTGGCAGATATTTGGGGTTTAGAAGTCTTGGAGAATCTCACACCTATTATTCAAGTGAGACTTCAGCAGAGTGTATTATTCCCCCTCGAGATCTTTGGGGAGGAAGAGGAAGGAATATGTCTATCTTTCAGTCACTTAATTGATTAAATATCCATTGAGGCATAGGAAGCACTTCTGTAGCCTGTCTGCTGAATCTGCAGATGGAATAGAAATGGCTAAGCTGGAAAATCTGCACTTAATACCCATAAGCCCTTGGGTTCCTGGCTCATATTTTGGCTCAAGTGTAGCACACTAGACGGACCGTAACACCCATGGTGAACAGCCCTTTGATAGCTCATCCCACAGCTATCCCATATCCAGAATGCCAGAGATACCGAAGGAAGAGCTTGAAAATCCCTCCAACTGCTTAAGGCAGGAGCTGTCTCCTCTTAACCCTACATTGCTCGGGGGTAAAAAGCTCTTAGTCCATGGAACAGACACCAAAGCCCACGTAACCAGAGCTTGGAGCTGCTTATACATATTGATCCTATTGACTCTTTATTTGATTAACCAAAATAAATGCTTATTTATATTCAACCTAGCTCAGTTCTGAAGGCTGTCAGGTACTGGCTGTGCACGGTCCCATTTTCTGCTTGCTGACCAGATGGTCTCTGGGTTTGTCTGCAGGGATGAGTTGGACATGTCTGGGTGTGCTTATTGGGACAGGGAGGTGCCCAAGGACACGCTGGGGCTGCAATAGCAGGTAGGGCAGCCTGGTGAGAGCAACAAAAGAACCAGTTCTGAGGATCTGATTGCGTGAGCACTGCAGGGCTTCCTATTTCTTTTTGTCTTGTCTTTTTTTTTTTTTTTTCTCCCCCCCCCC
>JAHREE010000175.1:157770-201921 GCA_033628505.1 Tringa tobata | reverse complement strand
CTCCCCCCCCCCCGCCCCGCTCCTCCCCCTCCAGTTTGGATAAGCTCTAGATGATCCCATAGATTGAATCAGGTGCTTAGCACAAACTAAATCCCTGCTGTCCAGGCCCCCATCGCTGAAACATCTGTCTCAGCATTAGCTTAAAATCATTGGTGTGGTGACACACTGGGATCACTCTAAGCCCAAAAGGACAATGATTTGGGAATCACAGAAAAGTGCTGGATCCACTCACTTACATTCCCTTTGGTCAAACATCTTGTTTCCTGTCTGCTCTGGTATAATTATCTCAGAAACATTTGATAAATTTTATTCCTTGCCCATCTTCTCTTGAAATAACTTCCAGGTTTCTCTATAAAGCACTCTGATTCAGCCCCTTTTCCTATTTCATGCACCAGTACTTAATTTTTGTACAGATTTTTATTGATTGTTTTTCTTACTGTTATTTTATTTTGCTGTTTTACGACTGCTGTTAACATTTATTAGAAAAGCTATTTTTTACGCTCTGCGTGTAAGAACATCACTGCACAATTTTTGGCAACACTGAGAACAGCTGACTAAAAATTGAGGGGGGGTGGGAGAAAAGGAGGAGGAGAGAAAAGGCAGCAGAGGAGCGTTAGCAAATTGCCTTTCACTTTTCACATGGTTAAATCCTAAACACTGGCAAATGCCCTTTCACTGAGGAGGACAGTTCATATTTGATATAAGTACAAGTGTGCTTAATCAGAAAGGCAACACCGCAGGCACTTGCATTTCTTTGTGCGACGTTCAAAATCGTCGCTGTTTTCATCAGCTGGTGATGGGGTGGGATTTTTTTTGCATGAACACGAAAATTAAAATTGCTTGAATGTTTTCACTGAGCAAGTCTTAGCTTTATTCCTCCACTTTATTCCTCCAGCAGCACTGGGAAATAGATTGACATTTTATTAAAGCTGTGTTCCTGCAGGATAGGCAATGAAAGGAAAACCAGGTAAAACTCACTTAGCAGTGCCTGCCTGGCTACCTGTGGGTTTTCTTCAAAGTGAGGGAGTCACTGCCTTGGCAAAAATGAAGGAACATGGTTTTGCGCCACGATATTCCATCTGCAGCTTCTGAATCTATTTCCAGACCAAATCCTCATTACAACCTTTATTATGATTAATTATTGTGCAGAAGAGATTCACAGCTGTGGTGGTGGCTCCAACAGGAGACACTGGCAGCTCCTGGGCAGGCTGCTCTGCAGTGGCTTTCCTTCCCCATGGTATGTCTACCAGCTCAGGAGCCCAGGACTATTCTGCAGTAACTTCTTTTGATTATTCCCTGTGGTGAATTATAGAAAATGCAACCGCTGAATCCCAGGGGTTGGCATTCAGTAAACTTCTGTTTACTGTGGGAAATGGATGGAAATACTGCTTTTATTCAAGATTACCATCAAAAACATCTTCAGTTTTTAGTAGTATGCTGAGACAAAGCCTCCCACTGCAGCTATAAAACCGGGGGATTTAAAACAAACCAAGAAGGATGGTGTTCCGGGTGTCTGAATGCAATTCAGTCTTTCTTATGATCTTGGGCACATCTTTTAATTTCCCAGTATCCTTGGTCTGATAACTTAAATAGAAAGTCTTCCAGGTTGCAGACTGTCTTTGTGCATTTTGTACTGAACCTGCCTTCAGGCAAAAGTGAGAGAATGAGCAGAGAATCGTAATGTTCCTGCAACTGCTAAAAATGCCTCTTTTCCCCAGCCAAGGACTGCAAGGTCTGCCCATGGTGCCATGTTCTCTGTCAGTGGACTGAAGTTTTCCTTCCCTGTTTCAACCTGCTGCAACTCCTGCTAAAGGAAAATACACTTACGGATTGTTTTCTGTGTTAAAATGCTACTACATGATAAGGGGAAAGGGACTGGGAAAAGTCAGTGTTTCTGTCTTGTATCATCTCCTTGGTGCAAACAAAGATGAGTGGAAGAAAAGATAAATTTATTGGATGGGTGGATCCATCAGGAATCTGCAGATTAGGACAGAATAATCATGACCTGAATGTAGTGTTAATAACCTAATGAAGGTTACTGATGAAGAATTCTTCTAACTCTTTTATAAAATAATGTTTCCTAATAGTTATGCATTATTAATGTTTTAAGGACACTATTGGAATCAAAATTTCCTTAATATTTTGACCTGTATCTTTGAACTTCATTCTGCACATCATATATTGAGCAACATAATACGAACATCATATTACTTTTAAGTTAATGTTATGTACTTAATATATAGATATATAGCAAGACCTGGGGGAGTCTACTGTACTTTACCACAAAGCCACCTGTTCTGACAACTCTGTTTTTAAGCAGATGGCACTGTGATAAATGACCTGATATTCACCAATCATGGCATCTTCCTGAAAAATTTGCACAGATGTTTATAATGAGATTTTCATGATTACACACCACTTGCACATCCCCGGAACGAAGGGGCCTTCTGTTATAAAGCAACTCAGCCTGAAAAGTTTGCTTCTCCGATGGGAGGACGAGCGTGCTGAGCAGTGCCTGAGCTTTCATAAGTGTGATGGTCTCTGGGCATGACCCTATGGCAGGGGTCGGTGTGCGCCTGTCTCTGTTGTGCCGCAGTGGTAACAAAATAAGCACAACCTCTTCCAGGGTCATCTGTTTTTTCCAAAGTTATATTTCTTTCATGAAACACGCAGGCAAAGGGATCAAATCAGCTGTGAATTACAGGAAATAAAGGAAAAAATGGCCCTGAAATATTTTTGAGTTTTGCCCTCGTGCAGTCATAGCAAGGAAGAATAAAACACGGGACCTGATGTTGACCAACATCAACACCGCCTTCCTCTTACTTGAGCAAAGCTTTCAGAAAGGTGCAGCTGGCTTCATTGCACATGGGCTGCAGTAACCTCTCAAACCTCCTCTCCCACGGGCTTCAGACCCATGCAGAGCAACAACAGGGCATCAGAGGGTCAGAAGTTTTTATCTCATGACAAACACTTAATTATTTCCAATAAACGGCATAGTTGTGACATATTCAGGTGCTGGGACCCATTTATTGGAGTGTAGACANAAACGGCATAGTTGTGACATATTCAGGTGCTGGGACCCATTTATTGGAGTGTAGACAGGGGAACACTGACCTTATTTCCTCTGTAACTCCCCACCCGCAGGTCCCAGTGGGTCCTGATGTAAGGTTCAATTCTTTCATTACTACTTTCAACAAGCTGGGTGAAATTGAAATCTGAAAACTGCAGTGGCTTAACCTAAAGCTTTCTCTATGGTGTTTCTCATTAGAGATGTGTATCTCTCTTGTGGATGCAGAACTGAAAGATGGAGGACCAAATTGGTGATAAGGCCTAACATAAACAGTGACAACTGGGAGAATTAAGAATTGGGAAGAGTTCCCACCTTCCAGACACAGCTTCTACTCAACAGATTCAAATGAGCTCATTTATCCATCAAACTGCTTAGTTATTCACAGACTTTAGGTATGAGAAGACATTCTGTCATTGTGAACCTCACACTGCTGTCCATAGGTGCTTACCAGTAGCCAAGCTTGGTTATTCACATATCTTTACATAATTTTAGACAATTAGAGCTTTTCTATGTTTAGGAAAGAAAAAGGAAACAGATAGGGAAAATGGTTATATTGTCAATTAATTCATCTTCTGTAGAAATCTGTGCAACCTAAAATAATTTAATTAGCTTTATCATGGTCACACAAGATTCCATCTCTTTGCTGGCACTCCAATTTTGTCTTTTTTCTTACAAGCTAAACACCAGGCTATAATAACGTCATGCAAGACATATTGTATATACATTAATCATTTTTTATTTCCTTTATTGAATCTGATCCATATGTGAGGCAAAATACTGAGTTATGTAAGAGTACCATAAGGAATTAGGAGTAAGGGAGCATTCAAAAGAAATAATAATAATCATAATACCTTTATCTTTTAACAGGCTATATTTTCTCATTGGCTCCAATTTCTTCAAGAATTTTATAAAAGTACAGGCCATAATTGTGCTAATAAAGAGAAAATTATACCAACCTATAATTAGAGTAATAGGGAAAAAGGTACAGTGGATCATAATTGAACCAATAAGAGGAAAATATAATCATGTTTAATGGCTTATATGAGTGTTAATGTCTTCTGTATACTTAATAAATTGGGATCCATTTTCGTGGTATGTATCTAAGACACCTTTCCTAATATTATCAAATTACTCTTCAGATCTATTGTTGGGAACTTCTGCAAGCCTGGAAGCTCCTCTGGAGTGAGGCTTCTTTGAATAACCAGAATAACAACAGGATTTCAGACAGCTGTAGCAACACTAAGCTCCCTCCAGGTTTATTTAGGGTGTCCCTTTTTTACATTCATGTGTATACACAGGTGGTGTGTGCAGTACCAAGTATGTGATTTGCAAAAGAAATACAGACATAGGAGAAAGGTGTAACCTTTCAGGGTCATGGGCACAGAAAGATGCTCTGCAAGCAGGGTATACTCAACTTAAAAGTAAAGGCAATTATTTATTTCCTAATATGCACAGTAGAATAAAGTGCATGCAAGCCCCAAAGCTGAGCATCAGCAGGTCCTTGCTCCTTGCTGAGTTCCTGTCTCCTGTGTTGTTTACCTGAAGATTTCACAGCTGGCAGCTTTGGTGCTTTTCCCTCTGAGTCCTTGAGCTGCTAACTGTCCCCACCTCAGCAGTCTTACCCCTGTCTGCAATTTCACCTTTCGTATCTTGTACAGCTTGAGTTTACTTGTTTTCCTCACAGCTTTTTCTCCCAACTTAGCAGTTTTCTCACAGGTTCGAGCCAAGGTCACACAGATGCTCAGCATGAAAACTCAGCCAGGGATCAGAGGTGGCTGAGCCCCCCGCAGGGAGGTTACCAAGGCTGGAGTTTAAACAAAAAACTCCCCACATTTTCATACAAATGATCTTTCATACAGTTTAGCTATAATTTGCCTTTTGATTTTCCGCTCAGCAATTAAAAAAAAAAAATATATATGTTTCCTACTTTCACATACTATTAGCATGCAATATTTCCTGACACATGCACACACTTCATATGTAATATCCTTTACTTTGAAGTGGCATTTGCAAAGCTTTTCAGCCCAGTTATCCTTACAGGAGCCCGGGTACTCTTTCTGAGGCTCTAGGTGGCTTGAAACAGCAGGATCAAATCTGGTGAATGGGATTCTTCACATGCAAGTAGACCTTGAAAGCTCAGAGGGCACCTTGGGAGGAGTGCACAGGTTTTCCAATAGTAATATCTGAGATATGTCTTTTTCCAAACAGTTTTCTCCTCTCATAGATTTCTCAGCTCTATTAGGTAAGTCCTGAAGATAAAGCAGAATGCGCATAATTTAGGAAATTCATAAGTGTAAACATCTGCATATGCTTAGGTAATATCCTGAAGGGCAGTTTAATAATGAGCTAAATCATAATAAAAATGTTTGATATTTCTGTAACACATATTGTTTAAATTCTCTAAGCTTCTCAGCCTACTAGATGTCAATCTTTCCTAGAGCTAGCTTTTGCTTTCATTTCTTAAGAGACTTGGACATCTCTCGTATCAAAATTCCTATGTCAGTGTGACATTTATTTCATATTTACACATTAAATAATGAAAAGACACTTTTATCTTTGGTAGTGATTTTTAAGAACCTTGCCTTAAATAAAAATTTACGTAACCTCAAAAAACCCCAGCATTATAGATAGAAAGATAGATGGATAGACATATTTAAAAGTACCAGGATATGTACATACATATATATATACACATATATGTATGTATGTATAACAACCCTTATATGTGTATATGCACATATATATATATATGGTGTTCTATCTGCTGGTTTGTACCTCCTTTACTTTCAAGCTCCCGAAGGAAAACTGAGAAAATGACCACTCTACACAGAATTACTAAAGGCATTAAATGTATTTAATCTCTAATTTGTGCTCAGGTATTTTTAGTAAGCTAATAACTAAAATAAGTGTTTCCTCTCACAGCACACAGTTGTGAAACTTTAATTTATATGTTAATTTTTTAATTAAAGGAAAAAATTCTAGCAGAGGGCTTAGTTTTCTTAAAAAGTACAGCATAATAGTTTAACATTAGACTAAAGTATAATAGTCGAGAAGTATAACAACCTAAACAGTCTGTCCTAATGCTCTCTTTCCCTGAAGACATCCAGGTAACCCCAAGGCTGAACTCAGTGTTTCCTACCGCCCGAGAAACGGTCTCAGACAGTTGATTCACTTATCCCAGGGTCACCTTGTCAGAGTCCATAGCAATGCTCCACGTTTTACATTTAGTAACTGTGCCTGCCTCAGAGCACGAGGCTGTTTCGGGTACCTTGGGCACTGTAAAGGGGGGCAGAGAGGGGAAGGGAGAGTGGTGGTGACAGCAGATATAGGACAACGTGGCCAGTGCCAGATGAACACAGAACCAGCATTTTTAGTGTTTGAGTCTAGTGCTGTTTCTCTGCTGCTCAAGGCAGTGATGAGGGTTGAGAATACAATGGTTTGTCATAAGCATCAGAAATGCCTTATTTAAAAGTGGCCTCTAACAAGATTTGGGGCTTATGATTTATTCCTCTGATGTCACGGAAATGAAGCAAATGTGTGTCACCTGGACACATTTCTAAATGGGTTGAAGAGGCATTACAGAAAATCAGCAAATGCACACATCAGAGAACATTGAAAACTGCCTAAATTTAAAGAGCACGATCTAATGTTTCCTGCAGGAAACTGCACTTGCAAAGTTTGGATCAGCAAGAGTTGCCACTAAAGTAGATTCCAAATTAATCCTATTTTGTTATTAAATATTTCTATTTACGTGACTGAGATTACAATCTTGGCTAAGAATTCTGAATTCTGAACCAGCAACTATATCGGACACTTACCCGCTAAAGCTTAGGGATTTATAACCTGGTTTAGGTTTAGACTTGGAGATATTCTCTCCAATGGGCATGTCCCTGCAATGTACCTATCGAATGTCTGATCCTAAAGGTAGACTGTAAAATTACTGGGAGAAACTAAATGGCCAGACTTTTTTGAGCTTTTCTCTATTAAAACACTATTTCACATGCTAAAAATCATTTGTAGTCTCCATGTTAAGGTCTATAAACTTCATACTTAACTTTTTATTTCTGCTTTATTCCTGCTCTATGCATTCCCAAATATTGCTTTTGTGTAATTGAAACAGAACTGTAGTTTGATTATTAAACAGAGGGAAAGTAATTGTCTTCAGCTCTAACTGGGGAAGCAAAGGCTCTCGGTAGAAGAAAAGCTAAAATTGTGGAAAAGTTGCTTTTTTTCAGAGTGGAGCTGGACAGCAGGTGCTGCTGGGGGCCAGCAGCCTCACCACCTTCTGGTTTCATGTGGCGGCTCAGGGATGTGGGTTTGACAAGCCAATTTGGAAAGGGGGTGTGTGTACTTTATTTATCTTCTCCAGCCCTTCTTTATTGTGCTTTCATTGGTACCCAAAATCATTTGCAATTTACATATTCCCCCTGTGCTGTGGGACATGGCCCCAGCTGTGCGGCAACCCTGACAACTCTGACCTGTGGGTTGGACTGGCTTTGCACCTGTGGTGCTGAATTCTGGTGGAAACAATGATTAAGAGGTTCAGGCAAAAGGAGGGTGTCAGATGTACTAGACAGCATGGGTGATATCCTATTTGAAGCCTAAGAAGAGAGAGAAAACAGCGTGTGACACCACATGGGTACCATTTTTAACCCGAACATCAGAAGAGGACAACGCAGATTTCTGCTGTAGCCTACAGATGGCCATGAGTCAAGTGACACAACTGATGCTTGCCAGTTGTTGACATGTCTGTGCAGAGGACACTCCTTTTTTATCTGCCACAGTTGCTTAAAACCAAAAATAACTACTTATCTTACAGTGAAAAGAAAAGTTTGAGATAACTTCAAAATGGTGCTAATCTTTAGCTGTACAACAGCAAAAAAGTGCAGGTGAGATCAGCCCTCTAAGCAAGACGGAAGAAAGAGAGGCAGGATTTTATTATATTTATAATTCTGTTTATCTTTCAAGATTATAAAATTGCCCCGTGCTAAGAACAAATCACTGCATCTTCCCTTTCCTGTGGAAGCTTATGCCTTATTTTCTCCAAAACAGGTTTCTCTCTGTAGGATTTCTACAACTATAGCATCAGCCTTTGAGCAGATGTCAGAGTAAGGAACGGCTGCCTGCAGATCAAGTTGCTGCTGCCAACTCTCGCGAGCTTTGTGTCAGAAACAGTTGATTATAATGTCAGTACTGTCCAATTTACGGGCTTAAAGCAGCAGCTGCATACTGCATTTTCCCTCAAGTATTCAAAGATCCTGACTCTTAAAAACTTTGTAGTTCTTGTAATAGAAGTGGGGTAAGTGATTCTCTATTTACACGTCTCTGTCTGCCAGGATAATTTACAGTTCAGCTTGATTTGCACGGGGATTGTGATCTTTTAAAACGTTACGCTCTGCCCATTTGTTGCTCTCTTGGGAAAACTCACTCCGCTCTGCGAATGGAACGAGTAAGCAGGCGTGTGTATCAGACCTTGGTATTATTCAAGGGATCCTGGGCTAAGTAAATTAAGCTAAGCTAGAAATCACTTATTAATTCAACCATCTTTTCTATTTAAATAGTGATTATATAGTCTTGTGTATAGATTTTTTGGCTGAGTGAAGATTTGCAAAGAGAGGAAACAGTCATTGAAATAAATTGTGTTCCCTTGCTGAATAAGAATGCAAAAGTATAGTCTGTTTAACTTTTGCAGGAGAAAACTACTACAGAAGCAGCTTTTTAAAGTATGCAAATACATTATATGATATATCTCTGCTTGGTTAAAGTTGATGAGCTAAAGCAATCTTCTGACCCTTTTACTCTCATAGTAATAATCAAGTAATGTTTGCTTTGCTCAGTGTGCTTCATGTTGTTGGGTTTGTTTTAATGCAGCACTAAAAACCTTATTAAATGTAATATTTGCCATACATCCAAGGTGTAATAATAATCCTCTGTCACTTGCTACTTTTGTTAATATTAGCAGAATAACTTGAGACTAGACAAGTTCTCTCATTCAGTAGTGCAAAACTTCTGTGTTTTTCAGGCTTGATCTATTTCAAACTTTGTCGTTAAAATGCTACCTGTTCTTTTGCAAATCTAATTTAAAAGGTACAGAATTTAATTTTATGTCAGTTTTTTTTCTTCCTAAAATTCTTGTCTAAAACTTCTTAGGGTCAAAAGTTATGCCTCTGTGTTTTGCAATGCTACAGTATTTTCCTCCCATCCCATTTCTTTTTAATTAACAGTAAAGTGCAGAGGGGAATTAATTTTAATTACTATTTAGATATTAAAAGCTTTAGGAACTTCAGCATCGCTTGCTTTTCTTAGTGTCACTTTCACTTCTTCATAATGACGATGTTTGAAATCTCTTATTATTTCCAGCTTGTTGTGGTTCGGTCCTGGGTGGTCTGTTAGAATTGAATATGTGAAAAAAAGAGAGTGTCAGTGAAACAACAGACTTCTAGAAATTACTTCTCCCATCTCACAACGCTGTGCATTGAGCACACGCTTACCCAACTAGTTCCTTACTGATACCATTTCTCACAGCCACCCCTGTTGCTTTGGTTGACTGTGAGATAGGGTGGAAGAGTTTAGCACTAAGCTAATCTCTTTTCTCACCCAGCTTTTAAAAGATTTTATTACAGGAATGAATGGGAAAAAAAAAATACTGGCACATAGAGAAGTGAGCTAAATACCACTAAATAATGTGAGCCTCCTCTGTGGGTACTGCGGGCTGCTGGAGCAAGCCTCTGCTTATCCAAACTCCTTGCGAGCTGCTGGACCACACGTGTCATCCAGATTGACTACTCACATCTCTAAAGTTTAGCATACATGGGACTGATTGCAGGTTTCTATAAGTCAAGCTGAAGGCTAGGTGGAGTGTTAGACCAGCTGTGAAGTCTATTGCTCCTATTCACCAACTTATCTTTTTTTCTTCTAATAAAAAGACAAGAGCCTAAATGTTTATGATTTTGAAAATTTATCTATTTTCTGTCTGTTTAGATGAATGCTAAAAATATCGCCTGTGAAGATTCTTCCCTGCACCTTTGATTCTATGTCAAAGTTAGGAACCTATTTGGGCAAAATCTTCTGTTTTCTTCCCCTGCATTTTCTTAGCTGATTTCCAAGAATCTGCAAAACAAGAAGGAGGAGCTGAGATTAGGCCACAGCTGTACTTTCCACAGAAATTAGCCTCATTCCTTTTAAGGACACAAGTGCTTCTCATTAACAAAGAATGGCCTGTTTGAAGTGGCAGGACAGAGTACACTATGTACGACAGGGCAACAAGCAAAAAATAGAAGGAAGCTTTGTTGAGCATTTTCAAATATTTTAGCCATAGAAATGGGTTTATGCAAATAGTCGTCTTCTGACTTTTCACTTTCAAGGGGAAGATACTGGTGTTTTTATAGAATTTGAAAAGGTTGGGGTAAATAGAACTATTAGGATGCTTAAATGTGGTACATAATCAGCATCTATACCCTTAGCTTTAAGATAATATTAATGATCACTTTGAAAAGTTCTCAAGAAGCAAAGACCAGGCCATACTTATTTATTATATTTACATATAATAAAAAATCCTTGGCTTTTTAACATTTTAATGTTCATTCTAAGTAGTAGAAGTATGACTATTTGTCATGGTTGTAAACTTGGTTAAGTTGCTGTAGAGAAAAAAGATCTTGAAAGAAATGTTTCATTTAGGTCTTAGCGTACCTCTGTATGCAGTCGCCCACAGGAGCTGAGAACTGACAGACGGTTCCAGGGCATTTTATGTACTCCACTTGTTAAAACACCTTCAGATCTTATCAGCCAGTGCTTTGAGTTCATAGCAATGCCATCTCAATGGTTTGCTTCAGCCTAGGCATCTGCTGTGACACAATCATATAGTTCAAAACTTATACGGATCTGGAAATCCTTGGATTAAAACTTGGCTTCAAGCTCCTTTTCAGTGTTCACAGGATGAATGTTTATGTGTGGAAAAATCCATGCCTAGTGATGTTTGTTGTCACTTTTTATTGATTTGAGAACACGAGTTACCAAAGTAACCTCTAACAGAATAATGGTTTGTCGGGCATGGCATTTTCCGTCACAGATCATAAAATGTCCAGTGGAAATACAAGTGGTTAAGTCATCTGCTAACTGAAATAGTCAGTCTGCTTACATGACTATACCTTCTCTGCTCTGGCTTCTTCAGTTCTATGTTTTTTAGCGACAGAATCTTCTTGAAGAACTGTACCAAATACCAAATATGAAACACAGTCTGTGCAACGCAACTAACTAACAGGAACTTACAGTTAAAGGCTGTGGAGATTTGTGCAGCAGCACTGTCTTATTTTCAGTGCCCTTTGTATGACCTACCCTCTTTTTGAATACACTGTTTCGGGTCTGGTACTAATACATTGGAATACCGATTCTGAATTTCTTTTTTCCCGTGTTTCAGGCATCATGATTTGGACAAACGGTACAAGTTTCTATACCAGATTTTTTATGTGGATCCTCCTCATGTATATGTTCATCAGGAAGGTAGTGCCCGAAGATAACGTCATTATGACCAAGAAAGGCATAGTCAGAGGTACGAATCTGCAGGTGCTGGGAGGAACTGTGACAGCCTTCCTTGGAATACCTTATGGAAAGCCACCCATTGGTAGACTGAGATTTCAAAAACCAGAACCTCGTGAGAAGTGGTCAGATGTTTGGGATGCCACAAAACATGCAAGCTCTTGTTACCAGCTTATAGATACAACTTACCCGGGATTTCCTGGATCAGAGATGTGGAATCCAAAAACTAGCCTAAGTGAAGACTGCTTATACCTTAACGTATGGGTTCCTTCTCCCAAACCCAAGAACGCAACTGTCATGGTATGGATATATGGTGGTGGCTTTGAGAGTGGGTCGACTTCCCTACCAGTCTATGATGGCAAGTTTCTGGCCAGGGTAGAAAGAGTCATTGTCGTTTCCATGAACTATAGAACTGGTGCATTAGGATTTTTGGCTTTGCCAGGAAACCAGGAAGCTCCTGGAAATGCAGGTTTATTTGATCAAAGATTGGCCCTTCAGTGGGTCCAAGAGAACATAGCAGCATTTGGAGGCAATCCAAAAAGTGTGACTATATTTGGAGAGAGTGCTGGCTCGGCTTCTGTCAGCTACCATGTCCTTTCTCCTAAAAGTCATCCTTTATTCACAAGAGCCATCATGCAAAGTGGATCTGCAAATGCACCTTGGGCTGCAGTAACAGCATCTGAAGCCAGAAACAGAACAATGGCTTTAGCTAAAAAACTCCAGTGTCCCACCAGCAATGAGACAGAGCTAATTCTCTGCCTTCAAGACAAGGACCCACAGGAGATACTGGAGAATGAAATTTTTGTTGTAACATATAAGTCTCTTCTACAAGTATATTTTTGTCCAACCGTGGATGGAGATTTTCTCTCAGACATGCCAGAAACGTTGATTCAGAATGGCCTTTTCAAACAAACACAGATCTTAGTTGGTGTTAATAAAGATGAAGGATCAGCATTTCTAGCATATGGTGTCCCTGGCTTCAGCAAGGATAGCGATGGCTTAATCAATAAAACAGAATTTGAAACAGCTTTAACTCTGTCTTTCCCAGAAGCAAGCCAACTTGCAATAGAATCGATCATTTTTCAGTACACAGATTGGGAAAATGAGCATAAACCAGAACATTACCGTGATGCCATGGATGATGTTATTGGTGACTACAATATAATATGTCCTGCAATGGAATTCATCCAAAAATTTGCACAGCAAGGACTCAATGCTTACTTTTATTTCTTTGAACATCGATCTTCAAAGCTCCCTTGGCCAGAATGGATGGGAGTAATGCACGGTTATGAGATAGAATTTGTGTTTGGGTTGCCCCTAGAAAGAAGAGTGAATTACACCAAAGCTGAAGAAATCTTAAGCCGGTCCATGTTGAGATACTGGGCAAGTTTTGCGAAAACTGGGTAAGTTCACTGTGGAAATTTGTTTGATTGGTCAGATGCTTGTTGTTTCACAGGTGGAAAAAAGCTTAACTGTTTTGGTGGTGATTTGAAGCCTGATGAGACTGATGAGGAGGGATTAATTTGTTCAGCTGTCCAGAATTCCTATTGTAGGTCTGATAAAAACACCATCTTAGTAAAATAAACTGTTGATGTGTAGCTCATTTATTGAATAAGCTTAAGAAAACAATGTGTATCCACCCATAAAAGCAAATGCAAAATATTTAGGTTTTTTGCCATGGCAGCAGTTGTTACAAAGGAAGGTAATGGTTTCAAGTTTTAGAAACAAGTATTTCAAATTCTGGGAAAGACTTTCAACAGTAGAAGTAGGAGCAAAAAGCCCAATTTCCTTTAAGATGTAATTTGCTCAGAACATGCAGGTGTATGATATAGCGGTATATTACATTCACATGATGAAGTGATTGGAATTGCAGGATGTTCTTTTCAGAAAGCCTATCTTCCCATGTGTACTGTAAGTATAATCCTGGGTTTCACTGAAGCTGACGACAAATCACTTGCTATTTCCATTAGATTCATCTTTAAGTGAAATATATCCTAGCCTCTATAAGAAGCAAATAAGCATATTTCATTTGGATGTTTGAAATGGCTTAAATACAACCCCTCATTCAGTCTATTTAGCTGGAGTCCAAGAGAAGTGAGACAGCCCTCGCTCTGCACGGCAGGGCTGTGAAGCTCTCAATGCAATATTCAGTTTGGAATGAAACCATTTCAGTGTGGTAAGAAAAGCAGCCACTAGCACAGTCATGCACGATTACTTTCAAGGGTGCAAGCCTGATAGAATGGGGAGGTATCTTGTCTTCTCAGTATCTTGGTTTGTGCTCCCTCATGAGAAAATTATATATATAAAAATCTGTCGCTGTGAAAAGATGCAAACACTTAATTCACACTTTAAAAATATTTAATTAACTTAAATTTTAAAATCTTGGATTAATTTTACTTCCATGGTGGATGTTTCTTTTGGTTTGTGAAGGATATGTAGATTTGAAAAGACTTAAATCAACTTTGGTAAAGGATCTAATTATTTTTCCTAAGAGATTAGAAATCAGAGGAGACCACTGTGCTAATTTAGTTCATATAACCTTGTACATAGCACAAAACACAGGTAGGACTTAAACATTTCCAGTGATGAAAAATCAAGAACAAATGTTGATAGGTTGTCCTAAAGCTTAATTCCACTTAAAATGGTTACAGTTATAAAAGGAAGTTTTGTGTCTGGTCTGAATTTGCCTATTCTACTTCTACATTTTCCAGGTGCTATATTTTGTTTGACTATTTATAAACTTTATATTTTTATTTGTGTTCCATATAGAGATAATTCTAGGCTTTATTCAAATAATCCTTAATCCTTTTTAATTTTTTTTTTTTTTAAATAAAACAGGTTATACTCAGTGCATTTTTTCAAGTACTTAAATCATAACTATGCATCTTCTCTAACACTTTGATTCATCAACACCTTGTTGGAACTTTCCATGTTGGAATCAAACACTGTCATCCCCCAAAGAGTCCTAATTACAGCTGTCATCCATCCCCTCTACTTCAACCTGTTATTCCCCTGTTTACTTATCTAAGGAAAGTACCATTTGCCTTGACCATGGTGTTATGCTAGGAGCTTCTGTGCGTGGTGGCTCTGCCATCCACCCTGATCCCATGGTCCCCCCTTCTGCGGTGGCTCTGCTTTTGGTGGCCGGCACTAGCCTTGCCTAAGCCCTGCATGGTCCCTTCACGTTACACTCCAGGGTCAACTAACAGCGTATTTTAATGTGCATCCTTTTTTTTTGACAAATTTTCTTATCAGTAGATGCGATTGATTGTTTGTCTTGATATACAGGAATATTAACTACACTAACAAGTTCTATCCCCTTTATATGTTAGAGCCTGAAATATAGTTGGTTTTTTCTACCACAAATGATAAGCATATTAAAACTCAGAAAATGACTATACAGATAGCTATACTCATCAAAGAATAATGTTTTAATACAGGTTTTATTCTCGTAAAATTTAATCTAAAATTTAATCTATGAGCTCTTCCTCTTTACTCGGAGCCTGGTGACACCACTCCATGTGAATTTGGTGTGAAACACTGTAGCTTAGAGAAAAGCATTCAGCGGGGGTGTACGTTCTGGAATTGAGCTGTGCAGTTGATTTATCAATGCCAAAAATGCATCTGATTGATAGATTCCCAAGATGAAGTCTGCACAATGAGGTCAGGTAAAGCTTGGAAACAATTGTTGCATCATGAAGACATGCTATGACAACACTGCTTTGAAGCCAGTGGAGAGCAAACTGAGTGAAGGCTCCTTATTATATACTGCAGCTTTCTAACCTGCCCTACAGGAGTTTGCAGTCAGCATCTTATATCAGAGATAGCAGATCTTTCCACTAAACAGAACTGTTTCTTAGTAGGAAAAGAGAAAATCAGGTCTGTATTAGATTTTGCAGAACAATATCTACATTTCTGTGAACTATTGGTTTCCACTAGATTATAAATATATTTAAATTTTATGTCTCTCTATATATAATTTATATATATATAAAAAAAAAAGTCAATAACCTGCTGTGCAAATTAGAGTACACTGTCCCTGTCACTGAGCTAGCTAAAATTAGACAACATAAGGTAGATTCAGGTTTAAGTTTGTAGAAGACAGTCCTATCATCTAGTCTGATTATTATTTGCACTATAATTAGATTAGCCTACAGATTGAATTTCAAGTGGTTTCCACAGCAAACAGCAAATAATCCCTCCTTCTGCTTCCACCACAAGTATCAAAAACATCACTATTAGGGTAAACAATACAATCATGCAATTTATGTAACAGTAAAAGATCAGGCCAGTATTAACCCATTATGTGACACTTTCCTCGTCATCCAGAACACAAATCCCTAAGTGTCTGTAACACATTACTCATAGTGTACAATGAGTGGAGAAATAATAAAAAATGTTAATAATTCCAAAAGTAATAGGCAAACCTTGTTTTCCTGGCTCCCTTGAGCACACGGTAAACATTTATAAAGAACTGGGGAAGCCCCGTTTGACATAATGTTTATAGTGAACTGTGGCATGATCAAAGGGCAAACATCTGAAGGGAAAATTACTTTACCATTCATGTCTCCAGCAGATGAGAAGAAAATCAAGCAAAAAGATGAAAATCAGAAATATTGTACAGCACAATTTTTAGTGAGGGTGTTTGACCTAATATTCTAATGCGCGGATGTAAAAAAGCACAAGGGGGGGAAGAGCAGCCTGAGCAGCCTGCAGAGGAAAGGAGATAAGGTAGAGTCCACAAAAGCTGAAAGAAATCGGTTTACTCCTGGTGCTTTCTGGTTGGGAGGGACCAAGAGGTGGCTCAGCTGACCTCCTGTGGAGCTGTTTCTCACAGGGGGTCTCCAAGCACATACTTTCACCCTAATGATCTCTGTTTTTCATTCTCACATGAGCACTGGGAATAAAAATGGTGATATGAAAAGTCAAAGGTATGCCCTGTAGGAACATTTTTTATTTCTTAGAAATACCTAATGTCACGTAAGAACAAAAGAAAAGATGTTAGAGAGAAAAAGAGAAATGACTCCTTCAAAGGATCCCAAAGGCTTATGGCAAATTCTTGATTTCTAGATTTCTCAGTAAACAAAAGGAGTTTGTCAGTCCACCTAAGGGTTTCCCACTCAACCCTCACCTCCATTAAAAGCTGATGCAATTTTCCATCTCTAGCCACATCTTACTTATCATTCTTGCTAAAAATAAATATCAGTGATAACTGACCATTTTTGCTGGAAAATTAATAGGTATAAGATTTTCTATTTTTGAATATGAATGTGGAATGTAGATGACTCAGAGGAGGAGGGAACAGGCATCTCATCTGTGAAGTTAGATGCTGGCATTATACACCAATATCTCCCTTCAGTACCCAAGGGAACAGCGTCATTTTTAGGAATCTGACATGGTTCTGTAACATTTGTGAAGACCCCTCTGAAATAGTCTTCTCTGACAATGAGCCATTGCTGCTCAGTCATGAGATTCCCTGCAGATTCATTATCCAGAACAGGATTCAGCAGCTTGGGAACCCGTGGGAACTATGGATACCGTAACTACCTCTGTTACTGCAGAGTAACATGTAGGGACAGGCTGCTCCTCACTGTCTGCACTATTTACCCATATAAATAATGATGCTTCATATCACATAGTCTGAGAAAAATGGGAAAAAAAAAACAACAAAAAACCACCAAACCAGCAAATTACCTTGTGGGTCTGACTCTTCAAGGAATTAGCATAGAGTAGCATGAAGAAAAGACAGACTGAGAGGCCCATGAGATTCCTGGTAGTGATGTTTTGGATCAGCCCTTAGGATTATTTCCTAATGCTAACCCTGATGCTCATACGTAGACCACAGGACACAGGCAAACAGCAACAACAGAGCTGTGGCCAAGCAGACTGGCAATGTGGGTATTTTACCCTCTAGTTATACATTCACAGCATCTCTTCCACACAGAACTATGCTTACGATTTATTTCAAGAGCAGATCTAAGTAATCAGAGGTACAGCTTACCCATTAGACTCTTGCAAGGATGTGCTACAGGTGGACAAAAATACCATGCTCTGATTCAAAGTTCTTAGAAGAGCATCAATCTAAGGATCACTCTTTTCTTCTGTGAGACATGCAACCAGTTCCTGCCCTTCCTGGCATGGCTGAAGTGCCTCTTCCCTCCATTCCTGGACATTCCCAGTAACCCAGCATGCTGGTGTCTGAAGTCTACTGGCAACCAAACACATGTATCTTCCAATGACGTTTTCACTTTAAAATTGGATCCAGTGTACTGAGGGAGAACATGCATAGGTAGGATCATCCTGACTGAACAGTGTGAAGCTAGTCTTGAGGTGGACACTGATGTCCATTAAGGTGCAGAAAAAGGTAACTATTGCTAAACTGCCAATATATGCCTGGGATTGGAAGACAAAAGTTTCCAGGTGTGGTAATTCATTTTCCATCACTGCAACACTTCTCCTGTTTCATTATCACTACAATTTTTAATGACTAACTTTTGGTATCAAGTTAGGTTGACCAAGTATCCCAGCTGTTCCTAATGCTATTAGCATAATTTCATAAAATACTTATTTTTTTAAGTGTATTTGAACCTTGAATGATCAACATTGTCATAATACCTTCAAATATCTGTGTTCTAACCAGTGAGCGAAAAAAGAGGGTTATTACTGGTGCTATCTGAATAAATCAAGTATAATAAACTATTTAGGTTATAGAAAAGAACAGATTCCAAAATTGATGTTCTTGATTTACACTTTGATTTAAATTCCTCCATTTACCTTGAGCTAGGGTCTCCTTAGCTAATTCTTGTATTTAAGAACATTGGCAGCTGAGTATAAACTGGTAGCCTTAAAATAATTTGATAAAATTTTAGACATCATCAGACAGGCAAAGACACGTGATCAAATTGTATTCAGCAGGAAACCATAGTGTAATATCATATGGAAGGGGCTGGATCAGGCTCAGTATGATAATGTTTGTGTATAAGTAAAGTTCATTTTAACAACATTAAGTTAGTTTTCAGTGGTTTTCTCCTGCATGTTTTCCAGCAGACTTTATTTAAGTGATGTCCATGTTGAAAGAATTTAAATTTCTCTTTTTAAACACTTTTAAAATTCATTTCTCTTCTGCACTTTTGTTATTCTTCAGAAAGCTTTTGAAAGTAAGCAAGGGACACTAACAGCTACTATCAATCATAGGCACCAGAATGCTCTGCTAACTCTAGTAAGAGGAAGTTTTATTTATCATGAAAAAATATATGGCATCCCAAATCAGTGGTTGCTAGGTTATGTCTTTTGCGTTACTTTATTCATTAGATTTGGTAACTGCATTTTTTAGACATGAGTGACGTAAAGTGACAAGGAGATAGACAAATCAGATGAGATGAAAACTCAAATAAGAATTCAGTGGAACATACAAAGATAATATTTTTAAGGCTTTGTGAAAAATGTTTCGGATAAAAGGAAACTGGCAAAACTTGTCTCACTGCCAGTTTTACAACTGCTGAAACAAATCTTTGCAGCTTTTTCTATAAAGTGAAGCCTTTGAAATATTTCCTCCTATGTTTTAGGGGAATTTGTGAGGCTTTGATTGTCCCACTAAAGCTCTGAAGCACTTTGCCTGGTTATTATTGCCTTTGCCTGATGTTCCACTGGTAGACATATAATAAATTTCAGTGCTTTTCTTACCAACTTATCACAACATGTTTATAGAGAGTAGTTTCAGAACAGTGAGAACAAAAACAACAGCCTCATATAGAGTCCAGACAGCAGATTGAACCGGGGACCTATATACTCTATGTATGGAAGGGAATGAATATACTGGGGAAAAATACAAGATAAAAAACTCCAACCACTTTTAATTTTCTAATACTAGGAAGTTTTACATACCATTCGGCCATTTCATTATAAGATTTACTGTGAGTTATATTTCTTTCTGAGATTAGCCCATGTTCCTAGGGACAGAGGCAGGTGCCTCGGTTCATTCTCCTCAGCTGAGACCTGGTGCTAGTCCTCATGGGGTCTTCAAACATGCTGGAGCTGTAGCTCAGCAGGACCAAGGGAAGGCTTTCCCCAAAGCTGCTGCTTCTGGCATCTCACATTTGTCTAGAGTAAGTAATTTGTCATCTCAACTAGTGATTTGACTGGATCAGGTCAAGAATCCAGAACAGAAGATTTCTGAGTGTGAGGTAAAAGCCGAAGGAGTACAAATGAGGCATGAGGGAGGTTTCTAAAAGTACAAAAAGATATATGAAAAGGAACACCTTCCCTTGCCATGTTAGGGAAAAGTAAATCTCTCATTTTGACCCAAAAGGGCACATACATTCTCACACTTACTGTCTTTCACTGGAATCACCTCTAAGCCATGAAAAAAAAAAAAAAAAAAAAAAAAAAGGAAATCATAGTGATGAACAAAAAAAAAAAAAAAAGGTCAAATTTTAGGAAATATAATCCTATTTCTCCACCTTCACTTTCAGGTTTTTGGGTTCTTCAAAGTGACTCATCATCTTCCCAGGGTCCATACAAATTGTGATATTCAGAAGCAGTAATGGAAACATCTTTTTAGCAATCTATTTGGAAATAGCGCATCATGGAAAAAATCAGTAACTAGAGACTTACATTTGGCAGTCATCTCTCTCTTTCTGGCTTGCAAGCTGACAAGCTGCCATTGAATTTCAAAATTGAAACCAGGAGTATTTGATTCCATCATCTTTTGAAAATAGGTCTGGAATGCAAATTGTTTAGATTGTCTTAATAGTATTACAAATATTGCAAAATTACAAGGAAATGTCTTGTTACTTTCCATATGTGTAGCAAATGCAATTCTGTCCATACAGATTTTGTTCACTACAACAGATGAGTCAAACTATTATTTTCAAACATGAGATGAGAACATCTATTAAGGAAATGTGCAAATATTGTAGGAGCGATTGAATGAGACATAAAATTAAAAGCCAAATCTATAATGCAAAGGTTTGCCTTGAATATAAGGCTGACAGGGCTTTATAGAAAAGGGAAAGCTCTAATATGAATGCTAAAGGCTGTGGGATCAAAACTTGCAGTGATAATGCAGAGCCCTGGGACTGGGCAAGGTGAACTCCCTGTGTCTGCAGTTGGAGGCAGAGACACACAAACATGCATGCACAGGCACAAGAAGTGATAAAGTGGATTTCTTTGAGGAGGGTTTTTGTAGAGCTATGCTGCCTTTGGCTGACCTTGTAAGAGAAGAGAGGAAAATGTCTTGGATGTGGCTTTTCCTGTTCTCACAAGAGAGATAGGTAGAAGAGCCTGTACTGGGCATTGTTCCCTGGTGTGCCCAGGACCTGGCTGAGAGCCTACATGAATATGTTTTGGGGAGAGGAATGAAGAGATAGAACTGTTTCAAGAGTTGAAATAAAATAATGGTATGATTGCTATATCAAATTTGGGAGTGGGAATAAGAAGCCTGGATGGAACTAATGTAGCGTTTGATGGAAAGTTCATGGTCAAGGAAGATGGGAAAACAAGATAGGGAAAAGCTAACTGATGCAAGAGGCTAGATGAACAAGAAAAGACATGAAGAAGATAGAAAGAAAAAAGAAATGGAAAGATAAGAAAATGTTCAAGAGACTTGCTAACCATTTTTGGGGCAGAGAGTGAAAGGATTTGTGAACAGTGAAATAAAGGAAATCTATGCATGAACTTATTATATGTAAGGCAGGTTCACTTATAACAGCAATACACTTCAGAGATAATCTAGGATTAGGGATTACTATCATAACTTCTGCAGGCATATAAAAACATGGTAGCAAAAGTCACTGTGAAATTCTAATTAGTGCTCACCCACAGTTAATCCTCTTTTTAGGGGCACTCCTCTTCTATGCTGCTGTTCTGCAGCTTAGTCCTTGTTTCATCATCAAAAGACAGGAATTGAAGTTTAAAAGGTCTGCAAACCCCATTTTTCCAGGTGGTTCTGGAACACTAATCTGAAGTTTTACAGAGAAATTTCACATGAAGAATGGAAACCTTTCAGTACACATTTTAATTTACTCCCTAACACAAGAGATTGGCTTGTTTCAGGGAAGTGGCAAAGGGGAGAAAAGAGGAAATGAGGAGCAGCAGAGGTTACCTAACACCATATTTTTGAAGGTAGCTCAATATGGTGTTTAATTTTTTTTCAATCAGCCGCAAGAGAAGCCAGTTGTGGATAAATGTAGTTAGCAATTTAGTCACAGGATTGGTGAGATTCTGTCCCCACACATCTAGAAGCTGCATGAGTAGAAATCAGGGATTTCATGCTTACAGTTAGTGATGTTACACAATTACATGCTGGTGCAGATATAAAATTAAAAGCTGCCATCCTCTGCTTTCCCAGACATCTCTGACCACCATCTGCATTCTCTACCTTTCCTTGAGGGAATGTAAGGCAACTTCCTAATTTCATACAGTACAAACTCTAAAGACCGATGCCTCAAATTTACACCAGAGATCCGTTTTCTACTGACACCGCTGTTCAAATACTGTGATTTTTGTTTTAAGTAATGAAGGTTTAAATACCTACCTCTCATGAGTGTTATTTACCATGGTGTTCTCAAGGAGTAGACTCCAAGTGAATTTTCTATACCTGGAAATTCTTAGAGGTATAAACAGTTGTTTTTCCCTAGTCGTTAAGTAGTCTGCATAACATAATTTCCCCAAAAGTCCACTCGATTTTGAAAGAGGACTTTGAATAGGTTCAGATATGCTCCCCTCTTTAGCTACTATTTCTTCTTGAGACCATACCTTTCATGATTCTCAGTTGAAATGATATTTGGAGATCTCCCTCTTGGTGGCAGGATATAGTTCAAATCAGATTCAAAGGATGTTATAACACTGGGACATAATTTGAATCTGTTTATCGTAGAAAGATACATGATCACTGCTTGTAGACGTCAAACCTACAATGAATTTATAACAGAGATAAAATAACTTAATCGTATATTTTTAAGTACCTTATTCGAGGGTTTATGAACACTGTAGCTTCCCATTTACATTTTTTATCATGAAGTATCATTGGCTGTCTTTCAGATGAAGCAGTAACACATACACATGCTACTGAAAGCTACCTAATGGTTTCATCTATAGGACTGCTCATTTTGGCCTAGATTGCAGGGTAGTTGAAGTTTGTGACTCATGCTCTTCCTACTATTCACAGAAATAAAACCATGCCAGTAGTGGAAAGTATCATGAAAATGCTACTGTGATGAAGTCCATCAGGACACAATGGATCTAGATGATTTTATTTGGTGCAGGGCTATGCGGAGCATCTGTCTTGAAAAGAAATCGTGATTAGGGCAATTACAATTGAAAACAAATCTCAAATACTATATCCTAGTATACTATCTACTACACAGTCTGTGTTGAAAGTTTGGTCTCTAGAGATAAGGAATGCATTGAATCCATTTATCTAACAATTTCTGAGTGTCTGGGAAGAACTCTATTAATGGGAGAGAAGGCAAGAGATAGAAAGAGCAATCATATACATATGAGTACAGTATTTACTCTTTTTCACAACCAACTAGGCTGACAAATTTTACCAAAGCCACTGGGAATTTAAAACACAATATTAATAGTTCCACGGCAATAAAAACATTTTTCTCTCCATTTAAACACTCTCTTTAGGCTTGTCCCACAGAACAATTCTGGTTAAGATACTACATAAGTTTATGTTTTCCCAGCTTATGAGAAGAATTGAGGTTGTAGGGGAGATAAGATAGTTTCAGAGGATGAGTAAAAGAGGAAATGCCTTGTGCTTTCCTGACTATGTATTCTTTTACCTCCTACGGAAGTTAATTCCTCCTCAAGGTCTCAGTAGGGTTCAGCACCTTCTTCCATTTCCAAATAACCCTCTCAACCTCTACAAGTAAAACCTAAAACTTCAGTTTCATCTGATTTCTCGCTGCAGTCAAGAGTGTAAAAAAATAACAGCTTTGAAAAGTGGTCCCTGAAAGCTAAAATTGGTACCATATGAAAGGGCACAAGGATCTTACAAAATACTTTATAGGAACATTAAACAAAAAAAAAAAAAAAGGCAAAAAAAATTCCTTTAGAATAAAGAAGGACTAAGCCATAGTGTTACCTGTCTCATGGCTATTCAAAATTGACTTAAATATGAACTGTGAATATTCACACCAGAACCTGGAGTCCTGGAGAAGGTGTGAAATTATAATTGTGAATTCTGTTTAGGAAGAGAGAAGTTTGGTTTTTTTTAATTGATGCTATGGGTATTTCTCCAACTGGGATCTGATCCAAAGCTTTTGCAGTCAACCAGTCTGTTCCATTTGTTTGAATTTGGAACAGCCCCTAACTAGTAAGTTGATTCACCTCAAAGAGTGCTGGACTGGTCTTTAAACACCATGCAAAGTAACACATCAGATGCAAGGCAGATTGAGGAGAAGGAATAAAATAAGCTTGAAAATTCATTACCCAATGCATAATCTAAACATGTAAATGACTACAACTCTGTGTTGTAGGTAAGTTACATTAGACACTTGTCACATTCAGCTTAGTGTGACTGTGAGTATCAAAATGAGGGATAAGTATTTCTTAAGACAAGATAAAACATATTTTTGGTGGTTTAAAATTATCTCCACACAAATGCCAAAATTTCACCCATTTCCATGAGCTCAATTTAACTTCAAATCTTTTGTCTTCTTGAAGTCATACCATTACGTTGAAGATCATTTGATGGTTCTGGGTTGGATTGTTAAGGTTTTTTGTTTATTTGGTTGGGGGGGTTTGTTGTTGATTGTTTTTGTTTTTGTTTTTTTCTTTTCTTTCCTCTTGCCAATCACTCTTGCCTCCGGCATCACAGGATCCTTCAATTTTCACAGCTCACTTTCTTTTCTTTGAAAAATATGTCTTTGAAATACTGCTCCATGATGAGAAAGCTGTGAGATTCAGCATGGTCTCACTCTCTTTACACTCTCTTCAAAACTGTGCAGAACATGCATGTATTTGGGATGTTCTATATGAGACACTGAGGGATCTCTGAGTGTCAGGGTTTTAAGACTGTAGCATAGACTCACTGAGAGGACAGGAGATGCAGGACTGATAGACCTCACTAAGAGGGACCTTGAGGATATTGGGACAACATTGTTCTCTTTTTAATCAATGTGGATCTTCATTACTGATTAGAGCTAAATTTGAAAAAGGTCTGGTAATGTTTAACTTTACCAGTTGCTCCGGAAAGGACATTTAACTTGCTTTCAAGTTTCTAGTACTACTGACTGTTAGACAGAACAGTGGGACTACTGTTCCAGACCTTGTGTGATAATCACATCTCATCATATGCCACAAAGACAGTGGAGTTTGGGGCAAGGGTTGCTGAAATAGCACTAAGATTTGCTGAAACATTTTCGCTGTGGAGGAGACCTGTGTGCAGGAGTGCCAGCGCAGGCCCGGGAGGTTGGAGATGCACAGGCATGGTCTGAAGGGCTCATTAGCTTTGGCTCGGCTGACCTGGCTCGTTATTACTCTTGATACCAGAGCAGACTCCAATCCAGGAGCCAGGGATTTGAAGCACTGAGCTCCTAAATGCATTGCAAGCATGCCCAAAGAGCTAAGGCAGAACATCCTGGATCTAAATTTCTCAAATACTATCTTATTTATAGCCAATACCTTAAGACCTACCTTATCAATTCTTTATAAATAGCAAGAATTCACAAATAAACACCAGGACATGCACAAGCAAGAATAATTTCAGATTGATGGATGCTTCATGAGGCTGCTTTGAGCAGAACACAATAAGTCCAAAAAAGAAGCTACAGCTTGTTGCTTCATTTCCTGAAACTGATATTGGTTGCAATAGTGCATACCATGATAATTTATAGTTTAAGAGATTTAAACACACAACTGCTGTCACCAAGCTGGAATCTGGAAGGAATATCCTGAGCTTTATTTAGCCTGTGAAGGTGTAAGAAAGCCTAGCTGCAAAGGTCCTTCTCTGGTTTCTGTCAGTTAAAAAGTATGCCAGCTGGATCCTATGGGTTTCTTCAAGGATCAGCAGAAGAAATAATATTTACCTACGATATAACTTGCAAAGCAGCTTCCTTTTGCTGTGGCTTAGGGGCATTTTATAGTCACTAGGTTATAAACTTGTGTGTGATCGGTGAGTAAGAACTGAGCACAACCGAATACAATGAACTTCCCATAAACAGCTGCTTAAGAAAAGTAATTTGAAGGATTCATATCTGCAACCTCTCTCAGACTTGTAGTCTGAGTCATTACAGTAGGAATCTGAATAAGGCTTAAACATTGCAGAATCAGGACCAAGGATTTTTGCATCTTATTAAGGAACAAGTAAATGGCACAGGTTTAATTACTACAATTTTTCAGAAACTTCTTACTATTTTCTCACAAGAATTAAGTTCTAATAAATAAAACAATTTCTTTTAAAATGACCAATATTATTTTTTTTTCTAAGTTCCCCAGTTCTTCATAGTACCACAGGAGCACAGGCCTGGTACCTTGAGAATGCTGATGCCACAAGGCTGCAAGGAAGCATGGTGTATGAAACAGATAATCATGGATGCTTTCCAGTATTCCCAGTATTGCACAGGCTGAAAATACCCTTGTCCAAATTGTCACCTTTCAGCATGATAGTTTTTAGAGCTTCGTTATTATAAATGGCACCACTCACCCTATTCAGCTAATAGATTAGATAGCTGCTGTCTTTCCCATTAGTCTAAGAAGATAAAGCCTTAAGAGAATATTTTAAAATAAAATATTAAGTGTGGCAGTACATTTGTAGAGAGGGTCCATCAGTTCAATAGATAGGATGACTAGTGATTAGCTGATATAAAGGAATATTCTGAAGAGCTGTCTCAAATAAAAACTAGTAAGGTAACTTGTTATGCAGTATCATGTAAAAAGACCAGTAGCAAGTCACATCAAAAGTAACATATATATTTGCGAAGTAATAGCACACCAACTTTCCAATTAGGGGTGGCACTTCCCTTGCTTGTTATTCCAAATTGGACAATTCATAAACTTTGATAAGGGACACAAATCTGCCCCTGTCATCTTGTCTTTGCATTTGCAGTTTCTAATAACAAAAAGTCTCAAAGTATACCATTTAATGTAAAATATTTTGGCATAATGTAAAGATTTTATCCAGGGAATCCATCAAATCATTTTAGCAGGTGATAAACAATTAGCTGACTTGGGAAAATGTTCTGGATAGCTGTCTGAATTAAAAAAAAATCTAAGAATAAATTCATTATCCCGAATCATACATAGGTGGACTCAATTGCATCAGATGCAATCTATATATTCACACAGTGAGAGCCTTTCAGATTTCTACAGGCCTCAGTCTCTGAATGGAAAGCTTATACATTAATTAGAGCTTCTGGGGATGTTTTTAGAATTAAAATTTTTTTATTATTTTTTTTTTTAATAGGTGTTACAGATATTTCTTAATCCTTTCCCTTGCTAAGTTTTCTAAGGAAAGTTTCCAGAACAGGTTCATTTTGTTTGTTCCAATAGCTAGAACAGATCCTCAGGTTAAGGACTTTGAGTCTTCAACCCCATGGCCCTCTCCAGTGCCTACTTAACAGTGAGTCATCTGAAACTAATAGCCTGGTATGAAGATACCGGCATTAAGCCAAATTGTTTGAGGGTCTGAGAAGATTCAACCAGTAGTTAACAATAAAATCTGCTCTTCTTTTTAATAGGACTGGGCTGGAAAATATCTGTTAAGTTCCCAGTCGTACCATCCAACCAAAGCCTTACACAAACATGTGCTGTTGCTACACCACCATCCCCCTAAGGACTGTGCCACTGCCCAAAATTAATAGTAACCTGGCAGTTGTTGTGTTGTGCTGAGAAAATGAACATAGGTATAAATATCATACATTGTGGCCTTTAGAAATTATGTGAGACATCTGGATACGTTTGCCTGACTAATGCAGCAAACTCTTCCCACCCCTCTGCAGTGAGCAGCACTCCAGAGAGTTTGGGCAGCACAGGCATGCCTGGTGCCCCTCATCAGCTCTCTTGCTAATTAGGAGCACCCTTCTGTCCAAGTAGAAAAGAGGGAAAACAACAAAATATTTTCTTCCAGACTGGGGGAGAAAAAGAAAAAAAAAAGTTTCATCCATTTGGATTAGATAAATAAATATATTTTTTGATTGAGTATGTTATTTAGTGCTAGCATGATTAATGATGTTCTACATGACGCAACCACTAATAAAGCAATTGTAAAATAGAAACCATTTCTTTTTTTAAGATACAAACCTTGTGGTCTTTCCTCAAAGCATAGGATATCCCCGTTGTGATTCCTCTGAAGTCAAGGGAATTACTCATTGGTTGAGGCGTCAGCAGGAGGGTCTCAGGCTCTGGCTGTACTGCAGAAAGCATCACAAAAGGCCCATCCCTTGGAGAAGCAAAGGGGTGAAGGTCAGAGTTTGATGGGGACTCATCACATGATGATATTCTCCAGGACCCCTTACCATCCTGTCTTTTTTTTTTTTTTAAATCTACCTGTAGCTTCATTAAAGCAAGGAGGCATGTGTACTTGTGGTGCAGTGACCACTTAGTCTGTAGTATTGGTTGTAAGTTTGGTATCTTTGTAAACCACATAACTCTGCTTCCAACCCTGACTCACCAAGATCAGCTGCTGATACTATAGCCCTGTTGATGTCTTCTCATCCAAGGTTCAGGAAAAATGGAAAAAAGGACTTCTGTGCCCTGTGTTGTCTTACTTCCTCTCACCTGGCAGAGAAAACATACATAGGAGACAACACAACCAAAATTTACAGTGCCACAGAAAAAGCAGTTCATTATGTATTTCTACAAGCACATAGACATTATTAATTGCATTCACTCCTGTCAGGTTTTATACCCATGCTGGGTTGTGCCAGCTGTGCTGCTGGTAGGCTGCTCTGAAGCCACCTCAGGTACAACAACGCCAGGTTCAGCATCTCCCTTTGTTTGCAGTATAGACACGTGCAGAACCATCCCTCACCTCCAGAGCTACCCCTGGCGTGAAACATCTACAGTATGCCTCTTAGGCAGACTATTTACATAATTCTTGAAGGCTTTGTAATGCACCTGTAGAGAATGTGTGAGAGACAGGGTTATTGTTGCTGTTGCATTTGCTCTAAGGCCATTCCCCCTGCCTGTTCTCTTGTGCCCATGGCAACACACTGTAAAACGCCATCCCATGAAAAACAGCTGATTGCCAGTGCTGCCCGATAGCTCCAAGGAATCATGAAAGCTAATAAAAATGATTCACGTTCACTTTCTCCTCCCTTTAAACCAGCTGTTTAAAAGAAAAGGGGGCCAAATTGAAAATGAGCATCAGCGGTTACAACCCGGGTGAAGTCAATAAAGTCGCACCAAGGAGGGAACAGGTCTCTGTCTGATTTCAATTCATGCTGCTGGGGACAGGGGAGGGGGGAAGCAGAGAGTGCAGCGGCATTATCATAACTTTTCATTAAACTCAGTGGGCAACCCATTCAGCTAATGAGACCCGTGCCAGCAGAATGCCAGCCTGGTGATAACCTGCAGAAGGCACTGAGGAAGAAATCAGCTTACCAAGTGTCTGGTGGGGTTGTTGCTGCTACCCTGGTGAGAGCAGGAAGGAGTCAGGCTGGGCACGGAGAGGCCACCTTCCCCGTGGCTACACACAACGGGGAGGACAGGAAATCCTCTACGGGGTGAGCTGTAGGCAAAGGATCTTGCTGGGTTATCCACAGAGCAGGTCGGAGAGAAACCAGCGGCAACGGAAAATACAATTAAGAGCAATAACACACTGCTCAGGTGAAATTAGTGCATGCTTCCTCTCAGGGAGCAATATCTCTGTGAACAGCTTCAGCCAGGCAGAACAAATATTTGTCTGTCTAGAGGAAGGGGTTACCGGGGACTAGAGGTAAAATTGCATTTCAGCCTATGAATCTCTTAGTGAGTTTGGGCTGGTATAATTCATCCCAGTTAGACAGCTAAAATGATGTGGGTTTTGTTTTTCTTTTCCTCTAGAGAAACACATGACATGTTAACCTGATCCATTTACAAATAGAGCAGCTAAATAGGAACACAGTGAAAGCTTGGGACAATCTAAGCCAGCATGTGGTACAGTTAGTGTTTACAACACTCATTAGGAAGGTAAATGATGCCTAAAACTGTTTTCAAGAGACTTAGAGAAAATTTTTCAATGTGGATTATATCAAAATATAACTTAACATTACAAAACCACTTCTCTGTTAAATGGTGATACCAGCAAATAAGCTCCTCTAAAATCCTTTTCACTCCTATGTCAAATCTAGTATACTTACTATAAATGAGTCTTGAGAATTAAATGTTATTGACAGTTATGGACATAGAATACCCGAAGGGGGAACAATGTGATCTTAGTAACAGAGAGTTACAGGCAAATTCCACTGGGCCCAGGATTAAAAGAAGACTCATAAACGTCAATGAGAGCACATATATGTATAAAGGTAGAACAAGAGTGGCTTTACTGGAGGTTGAGCTGACAAAGATACTATGTTTTTCGAGTTAATGAGAAAATAAGTCTGGCTGCCTTAAAGACATATCTTAACAAAATAATTAACTATAAATGAGCTTCTGTACCGCTAACAGAGTAGAGAGAGTCCAGCCTATAACTTCAGGGCATATGCAAGGAAAAAAAATAGCTGAAATAATGAAACAAATTCTGTTTCCATAAACATTTAAACATAGGTGGTTTGGTGTTTTGGAATTTTTTCTCTCTTGCTTTTCTTCTCTAGGAGCAATTCAAATAATTGTATTCCTTAATCGCTGTAAGACTTGCTCCTGCAAACATTAAAAACTGTGTAGAGAAGTAGCTAGCTTCTTTCTAAGATATTCAGTGAAGAAGCTCACGTTCGCTCCAAACAACGAAGAAGGTCTTCCCTGACTAGATCATATAGATAAGGACAAAGGTCTAAGAAAAATGATTAGTATTTGACAAGGTAGATGCATAAGACAGAGGTCCATCCTGAAGATGCGTGGCCCAATCCCTTTCAGGACATACCTTCAGGCCCCATTGACAGCATTGAGGTGGGCAAAACTGGAACCTACTGAAGAAGAGTTGATTGAGTTGAGAAAATGAAAGGGCAGAGGTTTGAGGAATTGATAAAGACGATAGGATGGAAGTTTCCATGGAAATTTTGAGCTTTGTTGTGCAGTGTATTGGATTTCTTTCTGTTCAGTAACGATATTCTCACAATGCTTTCAATTTTCTACATGAATATTATTAAACTTTGAGTTTAGTGCAAAGAACAGGGAATTTTACAGCTTATCCTGGGCACTGCAATTCTCATCATGAAGTTATTAGCAAGAAGGAATGAATAGTAATTGTGATAGAACAAGGAGGTTATAATCATAACTTGTTCTTACCAGCTCAAAATTATACTCCTGTGATCTCTCTGTTTTGCTGTAACTGGGAGCTACTTTTTGACTTGGGGAATTTTCAATAATGGAGCTAAGAAGGAAATTACTGGACATTTCTTTGAACAGTAAGCTTCCTAGAAATGCAGAGAGAATGTCATAATCAGCAGGTTCACTTATTTCAAAATGCTGTGTTCATCTGACAGTTCCTTCAATCTTTTTTAGTAAAATACATCTGTAGCCATTGTGTAATCCCCCCCACACCTGTAAATTATAATGTGGAATGTCATGATTTGTTTCATAGCATAAAAGCTGTTAAATGAATACTGACAGCACCATTAGCGTTCTGATCTTGAACTGAAGTGCAAGTCAGCTCTGCTTAAGTCATCATTCTCATGAGCCACAAATAAATGTGCAGTTAAAAAGGGTGCCATAGGTTAATCAGAGCTGAATTAGTAAAGAAAAATTAGTAAAGAAGCGAGCAATTCAGGAAATGACATGCTGAATCCCTTACTCTAACATCGTTTCTGTAAGCAGCCAGGGCCAAAGACTCCAGAATACCAAAGCATGGGGCAAAAAACATGATTCATTCTGAACGAACTAAGAGATATTGATATTATTTCAGCAGCTGAATCTTGTGCTCTGACTGCTCCCGCCTACACCCGGTACCTTGATCCCACTCTTGGCAAGCAGAACTCAAGTGGGCTCCACACACCCTGGACTCCTCTCTGGCTGCTGCCTTCTGGGACGAGTCCTGGTGAAAAGTAAAGTAGAGATAAACAAATTAACTTAGCTATTAGTGTTCTTAATTTATCCCACCAAAAATCATCAAATACTGTTGTTCTGCCCTAAGCCCAAGATTCCTTGATATCAACTTCTAGAAAAGGAGTCCTTCTGCTTGCACTGCAATAAAATGTTTAATTTGTATTTTAACCTCTTCTGAGCTAACATAGATTCACACTTAAAATGGTCACAAATCATCTGCTTTTCCTGAAGATCATATTCCATATCATTTAATCCCTATACAATGCTCCCCATTTTGTTCTTTTTCTACACATCTAAGCCAATTATTTTTTCTCTAGTCATATAGATACTACCTATTGTCCTTTTTGGAGGGGAAAAACTGGGTGTCTGTCCCTAGAACCTTATGAATTCTGTTGTATTATAAATATTTATCACAACTATTTTAACACTAACAGCTGTGATCCTTTAACATGCAGAGCCTGTTTTATAAAGGGCCAAGCGCTCTGTACCTCTTCCCAGTTTCCAGAAGATTTGAGATTGCTCATGTTTGGCATGCCACTGATGGGGCTTAGCATACTTCAAGAAGGAGCTGTTCCTTCTTAATGAGCAATAATTGTTTTCTCTCCCCATATAGCTCTCATCCAAAGTTTAGACATTATTTGTACCTTTACTTGCATTTTTATCTGAGCTGTTTAGTTCAATCTATTTGTCTGTCTAAAGGGATCAGCAACATTCAAACTAGAACATTAACTAAACCTCCCAAGCTGGTTGGTTTGTTCTTAAATCATCCATAATAATTGACAGCTTCTGTGAGAGTCTCCAAATTCAACAAGTATAGTTTCTCTATGGTCTTTTATTAATTTTTTTCTCTTAGGTGAACCCAGAACACCCTAAAAAGGGAATATAAATACTTTAACTTTTTAAAAATAAAGTTAAATTAAGTTTACCTTGTTTTTCTCCCCCACTGTGTTACTTACAGAAGTATACTTCAGTAGTTCCAAACTAACATACCTAAGCTGAAGTAACTGTTAAATAAAAAGGAAATAATACTCTTATCGATGTACTGAGGTAATTCCTCATTCCAAATGAAATGTTTCTTTTCTCACTTAGAACTCCAAATGGGACGCTGATTAATGGAACAAGATGGCCAGTCTTCACCAGTACTGAACAAAAATATTTGACATTAAATACCAACACTTCGGAGATACTGACAAAATTACGTGCTCAGCAATGTCGATTCTGGAATATTTTTTTTCCCAAAGTCCTGGAAATGACAGGTAAAAATGCATTTATAGATGCCTTTATTTAAATGTTTATTTAGGTTCATTTACTTGATGTTAACACGAGACTTGATTTTAAATCTTTACATTCCAATTTGTAACTGAATTCCCATGAGATGTTCAGGTGTTGGACAACAGCATCCATGCTGTAGCGAGGGTGTACCTTGCAACATGCCCTGTGCTTCTAACCATGGGCTCACCATCCTGTAGCACCCTTTTATGCACTAGGACAAAGCCTGGAGACAGGCCAAAGCTCAGGACCTGTGCAGTGTAAAGCTTCTCTGCCCCAACGTGGAGAGGCAGCCACAAGGTGGGATATATCAGAGTGCCCCAACTCTCTTGTTCTCAAGCTACCCCCCTGTGAGGGTCAACAATGCCTGGGTCTGGGTTCCTTGGGGTACTAGTGAGAGCAGGGAAGACATTACTGAAATGGAAGCTTTAGAAGTTCTTTATAAATTTCACGTATCTAAAGTACATTGTGGGGTGTTATACTGGGATTATATTATCTGTTATTTATGGGATTGTAGTGCTACACAGCTAATCCACAGAGGATATGAAATGTATTGCTACTGCTGCAAGGGGATTCTGTTGTACATCTCACATGAGAGAGCCTTGTGTTTTATTTCCAGAGTGTCAGTCATTGACAACAACCAAGAGACTTCAAGACTTGCCTATGCAAAATAGAACTGATTTGTGCCTGACTCTGTATACAATGAGTTTATGAAATCTCACTACCCAGAAAAATGTAACAGGCTGTTTGAAACTTTAAACTCAGCTGAACACAAAGGACTCAGATTTTCTTTAGAAGCCCCATGCCACTTTTTTTGCAAAGTCCACCAAACAGACCAAGCCTCTGTGCTTCTAGACTTTGAAAAGAATCGATTTTATAAAGTGATTTTGCAGTTCTGGAACTTCATTCTGAAGTTTGAGTGAAGAGGGAAAAAAAAGAAAAAAAAAGTCTCATTTCAAAAATAAGACACACTTTTAAAATGTTAATTAGCAATTTACAGGCTTTCTGTAGATTCAGTTTGAATGTTAGTCTTAAAAATATGTAAACTTTCATGGGGCACAGATGATTCTTTCTGAAATTATTTATTCCTTCCTCATTTGCACCTATAACTATTATGGCTCAACTTTTATCCCCTCTCAATTCAATAGATGTTTTTCAATTAAATCAAGAGAAGCAAAATCAGTAGGTAAAATGAATAATTTATAAAGCCTACGCTGTGATTTAATTAAAAAAAATAAAAAAGTCACAGTATACCAAATTATGGATGGATTTAAAGGAGGTTTCTCAAATTTTGACGAGTCCTTTATGCTGAGCCAGGAGAACTGAACTATTTTACATATTTCTTTAACCTGGCTGTGAACCCCTGTTGAGTAATGTGCATCTTATAAATGGACTGTGCATAACCAAATGCTCTGTTGTGGAGCAGAAGAGAGCACATCACCAGACATAGTTCAACACATCTTGGCAAGGCAGCGGAGTTGCTTTGCATGGTCCTGTGGTGTAAGGGATGATGAAGCAACTCTTTTGATCTGCCAGGAGACATAAATACATCACTTTGCCATATTCAGTAATTTACAACAAAAATTTACATAATTTAATTAAAAGAAATTCCTGAGCATATTCTTAGTAAAAAGGAAAGAATCATCGCGCCTGGATCCTAACATAGAAACGAGACAAGAATATTGTCAAGAACTGCTGCTTTGTCATGTATCTACATTTAGCAGTCCTTGAAATATTGTAACAGAAATATGATGCTTTTGTATTTAAGTTCCATATGCAATCTTAAACAATTCTGACGAAGAAACCTTTAAGATTCTGCTTACAAACATGATATAATACTTTATATTATAATAATTCTTTTCACTGAAATATTATTTTGCATTTTCTATCTCCTTTTATGCCCAAAGGAGAGTGCATGCCATAAATACATGTATTTCCTCATTTTGTGAGGGTCTATCTTTTCTATTACTTCTTCAGTTGAAATATTCTTAGAAAAAGAAGGCTACTTTAACATGATATAAGATGACAAAGAGCAAGAAGGAAGGAAATTTTATGTTATCATTATTGTAAGTTATAGTTCAAGTAGGGTTCAGATAGACAAAGTGGAATTATATCAGGTAGAGCCTGAAGAGAACAATCAAACCAACTTATGTTGCAGAAATTGCAAGAAGATTTCTCATTGTGCCAAGTGGTCAGAATTTGACATGAATGTGCTTGGTAACGAAGCACTTGTTTAGTTACTGATCCGCTCTCAGCATGAGCCTTGCTACCCCCTTGAGGACTTCTCGGCAGGTAATGGCCAGCTCCAGATATGTTCAGCATCTGAGCAAGCCTGTTCCCATGGCAGGCTGGGTAAGACAAGTTTCGTGAGGCAGTTAAATATACAAGAGAGGAAAATATTTAGTCCCTGACATCTTTAAGGTTAGCTATTTCCCATTCTCTTCAAGCAACGAAATCAGATATCTTCCAGAAAAATTGTCATGGACATGGATTGAGAAAACTGATAAGAGAAAAGCTTCACATACCAACACAACAGTAACAGCCGTGTATAAGATACTGGCAATATACATACAAATAATTTGTATGATTTTGGAAGATTTCTCAATGTCTTATTCTTCAATTTCAATATATAAAAGTATAATCAAATACATGAGTCAAAATGTGTAGTTTTGTGTCCAGCTTGATAATAATCACTAGTCAGGCAAACTGAACCTAGACATGCCTTACATGGGCTCTTAATTCCAACTAGACACAATTTCTACTCAGATTTCAGCACTATTGCAAATGCACTGAGAATACCCTCCATCCTCACTCACCCCAAGACAAGCTGGGAGCATTGAGCATTTAATGTTTCATTTAAAGGTGTGACCACTGGGACAATGACTGCATCTTTTTCTGATGACCGTTTCTAAAAGAAACTGACTGGAGGGACAGTAAACAGTAAGTGACTCTTAAGTGGCTTTTAGAGCTATCATATGTTAATTATAAAAGCATCTATGTTAGACTCTACTTCCTTATCACAAACTTTAATGCACCTAGATCTCAAACTATTTATATATGCCCGTTTCTTTTTGATTATAGAAAGCTGCAGGCAGCCAAGCTTTCCATTTATTGCTCTATTACTATTTTGGTATGCCTGATACATATAATACAAATTTTTCTATTTTATGTGACGTTACTGCATTATATATCATCTATAGAGAAATGCAACATCAAACTAGGTAATGTAAATACATTATATTTTAAAAAAACCCTAAAAAATTTTGACTGTGGAGACAGAGAAATGTTCAACTCCTTGACCAGTGAATAACAAAAATAATTGTATTTGCTATGATCCTCCAAACAGCATCTGTATTCTACAGAGCTAAATACTCAGGTTGTGAGAATATTAAAATTGTGACTTATTAGAAAATTCACCCTCAGAATTAGCTTTCAATTTCCACAGAGCTAGATGCTGCAATCATTATGCATGCAGAAAAGTGAACTAGTCAAAAGTAACCTCAGAAGTACTATTGCACCTACCAACACAAATTTTACTCATTGCACCTACGGGCAATACATTATGTACCTTAACAATCTGATTTCTCTCTAACTCTAGTACCTTGCATCCCAGGTCATAGGCGAGATAACAGCCCTTACAACATTTCATCTCCCAGAGAGCTCTATTGACTTTTGGAAGAAGAAAATAAAAAAAATAAAATTAAAAAATTGTGAAGTTTTAAAAAATACATACTTAAGACTGTTTTGGTTAAATAACCATTGATATTCACAGTGTGTGGTTAAAAAACATTGAATAAAGATACCGAAGTATAGTTACTATTTGTTTTCTCCTTTCTGAACATTTGTGTAGAAACTATCACCATGAGAATCTACAGCATAGATAAACTTGTAGCATTTATAATACTAATGAATCAAGAAGTTTGCAGATATCCACATTTATGAGCTATTGAGAACAGAAAAATTAATTCTAACTTGTCATCCTTTATTAATTATACTGTATCATAACAGCTATATGGCCTTTGTCCCAATCTTAATGTTAATGCACAAAAATACATTTAAGATTAGCACTTTATTGGCACATCTATCAGTTCAACAAATGATGCTATGGAGATAAATTTGACTTTGCTATAATGCCATTAAAGTAAGGGCTGTATGCCTGTGTGGAAAGAAAAGAAATGCCAGCTGTCTGGGCTGACACTGCCAAAAAATAAAAAATAAAAAAACCACCTTTCATTTTTTTGGTCTGTTAAACTGGGACCTTTCTGAGCACTGAAGTATGATTCATTGCCTACTGAAACCTCCCCTTTTCTCCTTGTAAACTTCACTGGGCTTTGCATTAGGCTAATTGATATTACTATAAAGTTTGGGATTGCCTAAATCACTGTTTGTAGCAAAACAACCTCACTGTATTATTAGCTGACTTCCGTAGTACTGCAGCACATTGTGGTATCCCAGTGCTCTGAGCTGTAATTATCGGTCAAGTTGAATTCTCAAATCTTTTTTTTTTTTTTTTGCCTTCTAGCTGTCAGCTCATCTAAGTCATGGGTGGTTGCTTCAAAGAGATTGATGATGTTGGTGATAATGGGATGCATTGACTTGTGACTTCAATTTGGATCTTATCGCTGCAAAAAGCAAACAAATGGGAATCCAAGTTCTTATTTCAGTGTTTTCCTTCCCCCTTTTGTCTTTTAGATTCATAACAGTCGCTACTCTGAATTTCTCGTTGTCTGCTTTCTCTAGCAGACTCACTTCTTCACCATGATCCTTAAGAAGCACTGAAATGCCTCATTAATTTATACTCTAGAACAATGACTTTTAATTGAAAATATGTGTGTGGTAGAAGTATTCCAGTTTCTAAAGTCTTTGAGCAGACTTCAAACACATCTAAACCTGAATAATTAAAGAAGGAACAGGATTTTTTTTAATTCATAAGTGAAGGCTTTCCCTGAATAAATAAAACTGGATACCTACAATTAAGAATAAGACAAGAAATATGATTGAGACACTTTTCTCCAAATAATACTAGTACTGGTTCCAATTTGATATATGTGGAAATTACCAATCCATTTGATATATGTGGAAAATTTGGCTTTACCCATGACCTTGGCTACATCTTTAAATTAAGAAACGTGTAAAGATGGGTCATTAGAGCAAGAAAAGTAAAATGCTGTGCATGTCTTCTCCCCATAGTTCTGAGAGTCACATCTGAATAGCTCAGTAATCAAAAGGTGGTTTTATTGTTACAAACATTTACAAATCCTCTTTGAGTTAATGACAATTGCCGCCTGCAGAAAAAACGTAAAAGTGATCTGAACTTTTCTTTGATCTCCAATGTAACCAAGCTTATTTACATCTTTGAACTGAGGGAGAGGAGTGTGGTTAATTTTTTAATAATTTTTCCTGTATTTCTTTTTCATGATTTCCCTTTTGACTACAAGCAGAAGTGCAGAAGCTCCCCAAGAAAAAGTATCTTGTTTTTATTTCTGGTCTAACTGAAACCAAGTAACGTAAACCTCATTTCAAAGTCTCATTAAAATGCCATCTGGATTTCCACACCAAAAAGGTTTGGAAATGTTGAGCTAAACTGCAGATAAGCAACCAAATTACTGAATGCTTCTCCAAACTAAATCTCTGAATTGGTTAGCTCTCTTTCCAGAATATATACTCTACTGATGTGTAAAACACAAAAGTATTTCATTTTCACATAACCAGTTAAACTTGCAGTGCTGGCAGATCATAAAAAAGGGGAAAAGGGTGTATTTATGGAGGGAAAGGGCCTATGCTCTACTGCAGCAGAAGAACATAAAGTCAAAAGAGCATAAAGAAACCATGGAACTGTTATCTCATGAACACAATTACCAAATTTTTTTGGAAGCAAGCTATGTCAATATGGACACTGAGATAATTAGGTCCAGAATGAATAAAGGCATTCATAGATCATAAATGGTTTCTAAACTTTTTTAAAAAGTCTACAACTGATCCAAAATAAAAAGCCACAGTACAGCCTACATACATTATCTTTCCTTTACTCGTTGTATGGGTTGTTCCTGCAAGGTCACTGCATTTGTCCCTAGCGCTAATTACCCTTTGGGACTGGAGGAAGTGATCCCTGTCTGTAAAACACTCTGGGAACCTTGTAAAATGATACATTTTTATTACTCTTCTCATCCTTGCCCTCATTTCTGATGCCTATAACAAATTTGGCAATAAATATTGCCTCGGGACACAGGATTAGTTGGCAAATGCTTTATAGACTGGAACAAAAAAGGAAAGGCAAGATGGTTTCATGTTGACTTAGTACACATTTTACAGTACCCTTCTCCAAACTTGTGCCCCTTACACTTTGAACTTCCAGATTTATTCCACAGCGGGGTGAAATCCTGTCCATCCATTGAAACTCGTTAAAACTAATGGCAATACTGTTGTTGCCTTGAACAAAGCTGTGATTTCACTGTATATTTACAAGCATCTATCTCAATTTGTATATCGTAGTCTTCCAGCTACGTAGGGTTCACTGTAAAGTATACTGAGCAAAAGTAATATTTTGAGGATTTAAAAAAAAAAAAAAAAAAAAAAAAAGGTGGCTTTCAAATTACTCATTTGATGGACAGAAGTATTATCCAAAAACAACAAGCCCATGCATAAGCATATTTATTACCCTGTGGTATGCCAGAATGATATATTTGCAGTCCTTCCTTCCTGATGTAAAGATAAAGTGTTAATCACTGAATTTTCAGTCATTCCAGGTTTAAGAAAAGAAGCAAAAGACCATCCTATAATGTATTTGGAGCAAATGACATTGATAATCAGAATTATTTTTCAATTAGCATATAAAGAGATTCAAATTTAGATTAATGTAACCCATTTCATGTTTTACAGGAAATATTGATGAAGCAGAACGAGAGTGGAAAGCAGGATTCCATCGCTGGAACAATTACATGTCAGACTGGAAAAATCAATTTAATGATTACACTAGCAAGAAGGAGAGATGTGCAGGCTCTAATTAATATGTTTACCCTTTCCAGTATGTCCGTATTACTGTTCATCAGGCAAATATACAGGTAGCTTTCTAACACGTCTAGCATTAAATATGTTATGCAGATTAAAAATTTTATGGATATAATTTTGATTCCCCAGATCTTTCATTTATATTTTCTCTCATATCTCAATAAACAATATAAGGCATCCATATCCTTTGAAGCTTCACTGTGTTAAATAGGACTACAGAGATTAAAGTCTGAAGATTAATGATGTACATATTATAAACACTAGCTGCTTAAAAATCACACTTCAAAGAAACAATGTAATCTGTTATAGAAAAATGGATTTTTTTTAAATAGAAATAGCTGTGTTTTACAGTATTGCCATGCAAAACACAATCAGTTTTGATCTTTAACTGCAATGCCACCACACTTAAACCTTGCTTCAGACATAATTTAATTGACATAAACATAAAGAGATAATAACTTTTCTGGACACACCAAATGATATTTGCTTGTTAGATCAGAAAGTTTTAAGACTGCCATTAAAGCCTGAATCATTGCTTCTTTATGGCCAAATCTGTAGGACAAAGCCATAGTAGGAGAGTATTGAAAGCCTAAATCATCAACACTCTCTATGCGAGTCCAATGGTGAAACAAGACAGAAAAAACTGATGCTTCTGCTAATCTCATTTTTCAAGGAGTAAAGACCCACAGATTCACAAATTAATGAAGTCACATCTTTTCCTGCTCAGGCACCCACTGTCTTTAACTGGTAAAAGTCTCTTCTACAGACATAAGCTCCAATTATGATTTTTTTTTTTTTTTGGTCCACCAAGTTGCCTTCTAGTCAAGGGGCAGCCCCATATTTACTGGGCCATGACTGACAAACCTGCAGAAGAGCATCGATCTGTGTGTCAGCAGGTTCACCAGAAATCAGCTGTGAAAGCCCCGCTCAGCCAGCCAGCTCTCAGCAGGAGATTGGGACCTGGCCACAACGCCCTTGCTCCTCTTGGAGAAAGATAGCACCGCAGAGGGACATTGGGACCTTGGTAGAAAGGACTCAGCTCTTTGACATAGTAAAGTGAGCTGTAGTTGCCATGCAAGTAGTTGTCTCCTGGACCCCTTTCTACCTGCTTGAGCTGAATTTTTTTGAAGTTTAAAAAAAGCCCAAAAAAAACAACCAACCAAAGAAAAAAAAACCCTTGCATAATTCTTCCTCCTGCTTCTCTACTTCTGGATGAGATTTGAAGTTGCATGGCTGAAAAACACTCTGTTTTTCAGTGGCCCAACTGGGAAGAATAAATGCCAAAAATTTGATAAACATAAGGAGTATGTAAAAGCAGCAACCCATCTCATAAATAAATTATCCTGATGCTTTCTGTAAACGCAATAGCATTTCAGTGCATCTATTTTCTGTGCTAGTGATTGTCATATCTTGCAAAATTCCTTTTCAAATTGAGTAGACTGAAGAGATCTAGATAATGAACAGATAGTGTTCTCTTTCAGGCAATCAGTTTGACCACACCGGCTCCCTACACTGAAAGGATTTATTTTTGCAGAAAGGCCAAATTCTGCCAGAGATGATGGCTTATCTTTTCAGGTATTTCCAAGAGACTACAATTATTTCCCAATTAAGTTATGGAAAACCACCTTTTAACACAGTATTTCCAAAGACTCCAATCAAACCTGCACAATCAAAAAAACTGGTCATTTTTGAGCAAGCTGATTAAATCTTTAAGTTCTCTGCAATAAAAATGCCCTCTTTATGCAGCACTTTCTGCTTATACCACAGGTAATTAACTCATTACATATATTAGCATAGTTTCTGCTACTGCATGGAGAGCTGTGTCAGACTACAGTGTATTTGGTATTTATTGGATATTCATCAGATATTCCTCATGCCAGCGAGAAGCAAAAAAAGCCCAAACACACACACAGAAGGATGAAGTTTCTGCCATGGCACTCTCCATGCTGTGCTTCATAGACGTGTGGGGTGCTGATCTGCCACAATGAGGCTTGACAGCATCAGCAACATCTAGGCACATTTAAAAGCAGCATTTGTCTCTTTTGATATCCTCCTCTTAGCTATATTTCACAATCTATCTGTCTAATCAGCCTAATCAATGGGAAAAAAATCTGAGCTAATTAAAATACACAAGTAACCTTTGGGAAGGGCAGGTTGCAAAGCAGTTTATGAAATATTTTGCTGGAAAGGTGTCCTTTGTCTGTATGTGCTGAGAGCCCAGCTGGATAAGGTCTATTTGAAGACTAATATCCTTTCCACAGTACGCATACCATGCCTGTGACATTCTTAAGAAGGAATAAGGATGGAGGGAAGAGGAAAGAAAAGCAGAACAACACAAAGGTTAAACCACTTTTTGAAGTGTGGTTTTACTGATTATCTTGGTGCGAATAAATTGCTAGCTTTGTATTTTTTCATATGCTGGGAAATAATATCTCCATTTATCATCCATATGAAATCAATATATCATGTAGTCATAATTCATATCCCACACTTATGCAAAAATGGGAAAGCCTTAAGTACTTGGACATAAGTGGCTAAGGTAATGAAGAGTGAAAAAAGATCAGTCCCCATTGTGGGTAGTGTCAAACTAAAGGTCAAAGAAACTTGTGCTGGAAATTGTTTGAGGATAGCATGTCATTGCTTAAAACGATGATTACAATTAGAGGGATACCTCACTCAGACCTCACTGAAGATGTAATGTTGTTAATTAATGTTTTCTCTTGGCTCAAAAGAGGCAAGGAACCAAGGTTCCTCTGTGAAACCAGAGAAAATGTGTTGATTCTTTCTTGCCATTCTTGATATCCGAAGCAAGAATTCTGAATTTAGTCCCAGAGTTGCTAAAAGAGTATAATAAAATAAACTGCAGTGCCAACAAAAATGTTGGCTTTAAACCAGTCATCATTAGGTTTATAAGCTAACAGCATGCTGATTAAATTACAGATATTTCACACATATTTTAGAGATAGTCATAAGAGGACTGAAGTCAGAAATTTCCCAGGAAAACTCTGTTTAATTAAAACCACCGGTTTTTGCATTTTAAATGTTTTGTCAAAAAGAATTTTGGTTAGGTAAGATTTCAGTAAAGTTAAGCATTATTTGAGTGAAATCCCATCTGTGCTCCTGCTGGAGTATCAAAAACTGAAGGAGTTGGGATGTTCAAGGCACTTGGTCTCAGCACCCTGCTCTAGGTCTAGGGCTGGTCTGCATAGCTGGACCAACCAAGGTTGAAGCTTTCTGGCTTTGAACAGGGGTCCTCAGATGCCAAAAATGATCTGTAGTGGAACTAAGACACCCACCCAAGGTTTCCAGGCTTCCTCCCAATTGCAGGTTTTACACTCATAGCTTGGATTTTTGGGATGACTGCCCAGGCCTTGCTGTCCTAAGCCCTGGCTCTAGGTTTATCATACTGATAAAGCCAAATTTCTGTTTAAGTGGGACCCTGGGTTATTGGCCCTCTTTGGTCACTAGAGGCTCAGGCTTTTTATAGAGCAGAGATTACTGCTCTGTAATCACACAGATATATGCACAGAATTTAGATCTTCATGAATAAACAACTTGTATGTGTCTCTCCATAGCAAGGAGCAGAGGCAAACCTTTATCAGCTTATAGTTGGAAAGGTATCTTTGCATATAAATCCTCTTTTTTATAAGGATTTTAAGTAGAGTGTTGGAGAGAAAATTATTTCAGATTATGAAACACTGACGGAACTGTCAGAAAAATGTATATATATTTCATGATGTACAAGCTTAATATGACCTCTTGTAGGCCTCTCTAATGTTCCTGTTCATCAGGAAGCGATTTGGCCCATTGTCATATGCATACATCACATAGATTAATCTGAACAAAACAATAACAGTGGAGGGATGTATATTAGCCTCTGTCAACATCGTAATGTTGTCTTCTCAGGCCTGATTATGGTTCATGCGTTTCTACTGGCTCAGCACCAGTTCTGCAACATCAGCAGCAGCTATTTAGAGGGACATAATAAACGTCACCGTACTCCAGTTACACCTGCAGTATGTCCAGCTAGTAAAGAGCAGCCTGTGCTGCCACTGCTAAATGCCAGCCTGTCCACAGAGGGCTCTTGTCCTTCCTTCCCCCCTTGTTGGGGGAGGAAAAAAAAATAAAAAAGAGAAAAAAAA
>JAHREE010000175.1:130705-157430 GCA_033628505.1 Tringa tobata | reverse complement strand
AGAGAACCTAAGGAAAAAAAAAAAACCACAATGATAAAAACCCCACACAAGCACTTTTGCCCCAGAACGATGAACAAATGAGGGGCTTAATACTGTATACAGAGGTACTAAGTATCCCCACGTCTCTGTTCCAGCAACTCCAGCCAAAAAAATCCTCCCACTGAATTGCAAAATAAGTTTAGGAATTTGACAGTGATTCAGAATACGGGGTGAGGAATGAGACTGGGAGGTTTGGATCTGGCTCGGGGGCTGCTATGGAAAGCACTAGTGCCAGCTGACTACTTTCTCGCTGGCTTTTCTCTTCCAATCCGTGGAACCACGGGCCTTTGCCAAAAGCTCTGACTGCTCTTGGCTAGCCAGCCAGTCAAAAACCCAAGCACCTGTGTAACAGATATGTGCAGCTGTATATGTTTACCACGGCTGATCCATCTGTAGTACATGCCACATGCCCGTTGATTGACTCTGGGTGGATTGGGAGCAAGAATCCATTAAGGGAAAAAAAAAAAAAAAATTTTTTTTTTTTTTTTCCTGGCTGAATTACAAGCATTTATCTCTTTCTTATTGCTCTGCTTTTATTTGTCCTCATCTGCCTAAAGTTCTAGGTGGGTTTTCTACTGCTAGGTGATTGCTGCTATATGAGGGAGAAGACACTTTTTTTTTTTTTTTTAAAATAATCTCTAGTAAAATAGAACATTTTAGACTATTTTAACACTTTATCTTTGGGGTCTACAAAAGGTATTTGGAATCTGTGTGCACACGGTTAATACTTATCAACCTTGACTCGATTCTGTGAGCAGAGACAATCACTGCTTTAAAATCATGTGTCGCTTAGAGAATATGTATCCATGCACACATACATATGTAGAAATATAGGTTCATCAGCAATTGCCTCTTGGCAGTATGTTTCCAATCTTTGGAAGCAACATGGAGATGAAGGCTCATATGTTATCGGGTTTGTGTTTTCAAAGTGTATCTTTCTGGTCTTTAATAAAGAAAAAAAAGTGATCACAGAACTTTTTGATGTAAATCAATGCCTCAGCCAAATTAATCATTCACAGTTAAAAGTTCAAAAGCTTTTACTCTGATTTCAATTGTTTTAGGACCAAATTTTATGAACAAACATAATTAGCCATTTTGAAATGCTTCATAAGACAAGATAATTCCTTCCTGACCCCTGCTGAAATCTTGAAGCACGAATACTGATTATCTTGTTTTAGCACGTAAACCTTCCAGCATTTTGTTGATAAACTAGATTAGTTGCACTCATAAAAACATTAACTCATAGGCTTAATGACTACAAAGCAGTGATGTGAATCTACAATTAGCACAGGTGTGAATTTTTGAGAGGCTTTTAATTGGATTGCAGGTGAGATTAAATAAGGCTTCTAGGCATATTGCAAGCAGAAGTGTTGGGCTGGGGGGTAAGGGGTGGGTTTAGTTGTGTAATGATTTCAGTTAGTTTGGGGAGAATTAGGAGGAAAAATGAAGCTTTATTCCAGCACAGGGTCTGTCACACACTAGTGGATGATGAAAAAGTTTCCTTCCTGATAGCATCACAGCTGCTTGAGGACACTTAAAGAGACTGAGGGGGAGTTTGCCTTTTCGGATTTATCAAATCTGATTGTTACATATATTACCATATTACTTTTTAAAAATACTGTCATTTTGGTCAGGGATCTGGAGATTGCTAGGAAATTATTGTTGTTTTAAACATGAAAAGTTTCTAGTCATTCCAAATCCATGCATTTCCCTGGAAAAGAATAGCAGCTTCTGGTCTTTTCAAATCTGCTCCATTTTAATATATGCCATGGTTGCAGGAGCTAATGTTTTAGCCACTATTAATAGAATAATGTACAAATGGTGTAGGTGGTTCTTGCAGTTTGGGAGTGCTGCGGTTAATTTCTTTAATTTATAAAGTATTTATAAGTCCTCAGTTATACTGAGTAGTGGTAAAAGTGTGTAGGCAGATGCAGTTATCTCCACACCTCTCAATCTTCCAAATTAAATTCACTCTTGCAGCATGTCTAATCACTTCAGGGTACCTCATCATCCTCTCCCTATTACAGGTTATGCAGTACTATTTCTTACAAAATAGATACATTTCAACTGAGTTTTTTTGATTGATCTTATTTTATTATCTCAGAGACAATTAGGGTATTAACCCAGAAAAAGCAACAAGAGATGTGACTGGTCATTTATCAAGATTTGTTTAGGAAGTAATTCATGTGGACCCTATTTAGGACTCTGAGAAGTAGCTGGAATTACACATCCAAAGTGATACTTCTGAAATATTAAACTTTTCCCACTAATTACAGAGCTACAAATTTTATAGATACCACTAGCTGCAGTTACATAAGTCATGAAATAACATTAACCATGCCTCGTTTTTCCTGACTTCAAGCAAATATATTTTTTATTTTTAATTGGGAGTTAGAATTGCAGAAAAATATTGCTTTGTTTTCTTCCAGCTTTTTTTTTTTTTTTTTATCTAGACATTCAGCCCATTTTACGTTTTGTTTTCATTGCTACACTGATTTGGATAGTTACAGCCTTGCCCACCTCTACTCTCTAAAATCGCTTGATCTTGTAGCTCAAATGCAGGCATTATTCTGGCTCCAGGAGTGATTACCACAAACCAAAAAGTACAAGGATTATGTACTGTCATGGTTTGGGCTGGGCTGGCCACTAAAACGAATGACAGATGCTCTCTTTACGTGGCTGCCTCCATTCAAATAGACTTTTATGTTTCAGCTCTCTTTGGGAACGATCTCAGCACTCCCAGTATTAGACCACTGGGTGACTTTCAGTTAATTAAAGTTTTGGCATTGCCTTCAGCAGAAGCACAAGAGCCCCTTTGACTGGCATTTTCAATCTTCTCTATCACTTAGTAATCTGGGAAGGGTTTACTATTTAAGAAAAAAAAAATCCACACCACTTTTTTCACAGATTTCTCTTAATGACAAGCTAAATGGGAGATAAAGCTGTGGACAAACTGTATTTATGTACTCCTCTTTGCAGGGGAAAACCCATTAGATCCTCACTAAAGATGCCACCAGCTCATTTACTTTACATTTTAAGCATTTCTATTATTTTGTTAATGAATGGACTCTCAAAAACAGAAGCAGAAACCAAAATTATCCTTTACCAATCCCTGGCAAAACTGGCAGTGTGCCTTCAGCTCACCTGAAGGTTCTTTGCTCCTTCATCAAAGCTCTCAACGGATTAGTCTGATTGTACCATAAATCTGGTCCACTGTAGCAGTTCCCATCCTTATCCACATTCAGATCACGTATGTATTACTAAAAATATTGAGATCAGTATATTCAATAACTCCTTTCTAGAGAGGGGTGTTCACACCAACTGCTGCTGGAGCTCCCAAGCCTGTGACTGTCCCCTGTAGGTCCAGAATGGCAAAGAGGGATCTCAGTCAAAACTCAGCCTACAGGTCTTACTCCAAGAAACAGTTGGATTGGGTCTGAGCAATGCAGTATGATAACACTTCAGAGCAAGAAAAGCAATAAAGAAAATCCCATTGAATTTTCTTCCCTATCCCTGGGCACAAAAATGGCAGGTTAACAGCTTTAGCTACCTCAAACAGTGGTAAGACAGCAATGGTATGAGGTTTCTTACAATGCTTTATGCTGAAGTCAGTAAGTATAAACAGGGTCTTACCTGTTTTTTTCCACTTAATTAACCTCTGAGTATCCGCATTCCATGGTGTCAGCCACAGAGGACCCAATGCCTGTAGCCTGGTGGGCTGATGAAAACAAGACTGAAATCTCCACTTAGGCAGAGGTCTCCCTCTTTTGGCAAGACAGTACTTCAGGGGACAATTGGAAACCCCTGGATCCCTATTAGCTTCTCACTCACTCAATCTAGCCTCGTTACTGGTGAGGCAGGTGTGCTGTAGCATGAAAATAGATGGTCTTCTGTTGGCAGACTTTTGAACCCTTTTGAGTAATGGAGGGAATAAAACTCACTCAGAGCAATAGAGAGGATTCACAGAGGCTTTAGCCCAGGATGTCACCCACTCCAGAATAAACTATGCAATTTATGTTGGTATAAGAACAAGCCTTATGCCAAATCTCTGAAAATCACACTATGTTATTTCTATATTCAAAGGAAGCTCCCTTGATCGTGTAACCAGCCACTGCAGCCTGAATTCCTTCTATTTTCCTTTGATATTACAGTTACAAACTCCTAAAAACTAGGTTACTGCACTAGTGCACTGTGGCTCTACAATAAATTCATGGCATTTGACATTCATAACTCCATATTTATAAAAATAGACTAGTCCATTAAAACCCTTGTTAATAATGGTTCTAGAAAAGCATACATTGCCTAAAGCAATACAATTATTGGTCAATAACTCCTCTTTAGCTGTCTGTATCACTACCACTTTATTTCAACTCTTGGCTTCTTACCCTTTGATCTGCTAATTATCTTTTTACCCTCTGATCCTCTCTGCAATTCCTTGGCAATTTGATCTGTTAATTACAGTACCCATATTCCCTATTTTCTGCAGAATGTGCATTTTTTCTGACCCTCTTCACCTTTATTCATACAATACTTGTCATCTTTCTGTAGGGTATATCTACTTCTGTAAATATATATTGATAGAAAATGCTGTAATTAAAAGTGTCTTTACACTTTCCTTACAATCCTCTGGACTTCATGAAAATGTCTTAATAGTTTGTCATTGACTTAAATTTTGATGGAAATGGACACTCATCTCTGGTAAATTCTTTGGCACTCCATCTTTAATTACCATAAATTCTTATGTCTTTTTCAAATGTTAATAGAAGTTGGTTGCATTTCCATTCATGAGACTATATTAAAAACCCAGTTTCTGCTATGTTTTGGATATATAACATAAAACCCCCATATTTTCTGACATAAGGCTTTCCTCACTTTATGAGCACATGAGCATGAACTACTGAATTTTGTGCGTTGCCAATTTCCTAGTCCCTTCTAAGACAGATGCAGACTTTCAATGCAACCTAATTATGTTTTAGAGTGGTAGAATTTTAGCAAGATAAACTCAGGCTGTTGAATTGTACAGTGCAGAAATGATGGTGCTGTGGGAGGGGGGAATTTCTGAGACTGGGAAACAAAGCTGGAACACAGCCTTGGTGTTTGAAAGCCAGATTTAATTTATTTACTGTGGTCAGGGTATCCTATAAGAATTAATACCAGTCGCATTTTCTGCCACGCATTCTCAGACACTGCACTAAAGGCAGCTATACAGCTATATAGAATCATAGAATGCTTTAGGATGGAAGGGACCTTAAAGATCATCTAGTTCCAAGCCCCCTTCCATGGGCAGGGACACTTCCCACTAGACCAGGTTGCTCAAAGCCCCATCCAGCCTGGCCTTGAACACCTCCAGGGATGGGACATTCACAACTTCCCTGGGCAACCTGTTCTAGTGTCTCACCATCCTCACAGTAAAGAATTTTCTTTCTAGTTTCTAATCTAAATGTCCCCTCTTCCAATTTAAAACCATTGCCCCTTCCATTCCCTTCCTCCATGAATGGGGCAGCCACAGCTTCTCTGGGCATCCTGTGCTAGAATCTCACCACATTGACAGTGAAGTTGTCTCTCCTCCCTGTCCCCCGCTTTAAATTATTGTTTTGCAAACCTTGCAGTCAAAAGCATGCCAGCTCAGAATGGATAGCAGTGGTTCTTCTTGCCTGCTTCATACAGCAAGCAGCCAAGCACAAGCTGGGTCTTTTCAAACTTCATGCAAAAGAAAGACACGCTCATGTAAACCTCTTGTGTCTCAGTTTGCCTGTCGGTGCTATAGGAATTAATCTGTTCATATTTACCTACCTTTTTAAGCTAGAATGAGCAGATTTAGTTCAGTACTGAGGGCTTGGGAAATCTTAATCAATAGAGAACAGTGAAACAAAAATTCTAGGATTCTAAGTTTTATTTAGTTTTTATGTGGCACTTAGTTGCAAATGCTCACGTAGTCCTTTGGTCAAAGTTACCAGCTATTTAAAGTAATGGCTTTATGGTGCGTCCACTCAAATGAACTCAACAACTTCTCATTCCAGAGAAATCTCTGCAGAATTGACAAACAGCTATCATTAATTCTACATTTTTGGTTCTGGCCTCATTTTTGCTTTAAAAATGATTGATTGAACACCTATTTTATTGTGTAAATAATCTTTGCAATTTTTAATATAGAGGTTTCATTTTAGCTTCTACAGTGTAAAAAAATTCACTTTCTGTGCATCCAATTCTTTTCAATCAGATTACTCTTACAAACCATGGAACCTGCAAGGACAAAATCTATGTTACAGAGTGGAGGTATCTTCCTCTACAATACGAAAGAAAATCTCCTAAGAAATAACATTCTTCTCTCACAATTTCAAAACAAAAGTGTGCTTATTGAATAGAGTCATGTCTAATCATGTTGAATTATTCTTCCTTTTCTCCCTTTTAGACATACCTGATAGTGTATAAGATGCCATTTTTCACATTAGTTCTTAAATAGCTCGCATTTCCTTGCATCACAAGGCACTTAACAGTTTTTCAGTAATCTGATTGTTCAATTGTCTGAATATTTCTTGACATAGAAAAGTGAACTACAAGATCAGCTTGAAATATCTTGAAATACAGTAGGCCATTTCACTGTAACTGAAGCAAGTAATGGAGAATTTGTAAAATAAAATGTAAAGAAATGAGTTGTGGTGTGCAATAAATATGTGTACTCCTCCAAGGGTATTTCTGTTTGAATTATAGAACTTCTCATTCATTGTTTGGGAATCGGGACTTATTTGCTTGGCTTCACTTTATAGTCCCCTAGCCAGGTATCTTAGCTGCTTCTGAGACACACTATAATTCACTACTATATGGGGAAGCTCAATTCATTGATTGATTGTGGATCTCGGATTCGCCAAACATAACCAGAAAGGTGGTCAGAACTGCTGACAATGGAGTTTTTCTTCACTACCACCTGCATTATGAAGGAAAACTTTTTAGCTGCTTCCTTTTGTGGAACATAGTCTCATCAAGTAATCCAACCTGAGAAGCAACATTGCCAACAACCATATTGAGTAGCTACTTAACTTCAGACCTGGATTTGTGGCTAACCCAAAATGTACAATGGTAAAATAAGAAACTCATTAATCAAGAAAATCTTCAAAGAGGAGTACCATTTCCTTTAGACAAATAGCCTCTCTTTTTGTGTGTGTGTGTAATACTTATCCCAGTCAATATTTGAATTGTTAAAATCCAGCAAGCTACATAATGTGAACCCATAGATTTTTTCCTAGCCCATAATCCAGAGTTCACCTGCTTGTGATACTTTTTAATCTTCAGTTTTAATCCAGATTCACGTAACCAAAACACTTAGGTCATTTTCCTTTGTCATTAATTAATATCTCTCACTAATAACTAAGTAATGTCTCTATTTTCCCTTTGTATCCCTCTAAAAAATCGCATGTGGTAGTTTTCAATTAGTCAAGTATTTTTTCCCCTTTCCTTTGTATTTCTCGCTTTTCCTCTCTGTCTTGCCTCGACTGTTATTCAGTATTATGAAAGCTGAAGAAATTTGCAGGATTCCTGTGGATTGTTCTGCTTTATCATAAATAAAGGAGACAAGGTGATTTTCCATAATGTTTGCCAGCCAGGTGTTCCCACACGCAGAATTCAGCTGCAGTCCATTTCTTAACAAATATCTTTTTGCCTTTCCTACCACTCCAGGTTGTTTATAACTATTAAAGCTTCAGGCTAACAGAGCTTACCCCAGCTTTTGTGTTTGCACTTGTAGCTCTGAGCAGCAATTAAAAACCAAGATTTCAAGAAAACTTTATGATTCGATTTCCAATCATCTTTTGATTTCATTCTCTAAGATTATTTTTTCGTTGCAAAAAGGTTCAATATTTTGCACTCGAAACTTCATCTAAAGGTGATTGAAGTAAATGAAAGTCTTTCAGTTGAAGTTTGTAGGCTTTAAAGTTAACCCTAATTAAGCAGCTGAGCCAGCCCGTACTCTTCTAACGAAAGTCAATAGGTCTTTCAACAGAAGTCAATATACAGGCTGTGCTTCCACACATACACACAAAACCTCCAAAACAATTAAGCAAGTATTTATAACTAAAATGAATGTACGAGTAATAGCATGTCACACATGCCCAAGAATTGCAGTGCTTTGTTGACTGTAACCTTCACTACAGGGAGATTTAGAAAAGAGTGAGATGCCAACTTCCTTTGTGAAGCACACAGAATTGCCTCTCCTATTGCTGCTGGGAGGGGCACGGACCTTAAATACTGTTTATCACTGAAAAGTTTAGATATCTTTCCTCTCTTCTTGTCTTCCTGTCCTATTTAAGCAAGAAGGTATATTTGATCAATAGCTCTTTAGCCTCACCACAGTGAGGTTTTTTTCTCATTTCAACCTTCTTATTCATTAATATAAAATCCAGCAATGTTGCCACCCCTGCCCTGAGATTAGATGACATTTTGCCTTTTGTTGAAGACAGCTAGGGAGGAAGCATTCTCCAAACATGGCTGGGACTGTTCAGTCTAGAGAAGAGAATGCTGAAGTGGGATTTTATAAATGTATATAAATTCCTGAAGAGAGGGTACAAAGAGGACAGAGCCAGTCTTTTCCCAGTGTTGCTCGGTGACAGGACAAGAAGCAATGTGCAAAAACTGAAACACAGGAACATCAGGAAACACTTTTTTACTGTGAGGGTGACCAACCACTGGAACCAGTTGCCCAGAGAGGTCATGGAGTCTTCATCCTTGGACATATTCAAAAGCCATCTGGACACTGTCCTCAGCAACCAGCTCTAGGTGGCCCCGATTGAGCAGGGGACTTGGACCAGATGATCTCCTGGAGGGTCTTTCCAAGTTCAGTGCCTCAACATGAAGCAGATCAGACCTGAAACATGAGGATGCTGAGTGCCTTTGAAGCCACACTAGAATGAATATATGTTGCTAAGAAACATAAAAAAAAAGGCATAAGTAATATTAGATTGGGTTCTTCATGCCCAAAGGGGTTCCCAAACTGTGTAGCATCCCAAATATCCTAAGATTTTGATCAATTTTGTAAATGTTTTTGCTTGCTCTCTCATCAAGCCTTTCATCTCATTCTTCTTAGCTCTCCTATTTCTATAATAAGAAATAAATGTACCTTTGCCTGGCCAATTTCTTTGAACTGAAAAATAAACCTGTAACTTGGGGCATACTTGCAAATGTTTACAGATGCTCAGTAACCCCGTGAAGACTCTCATGTCCCTTTGAATTTAATGGAAGTTGACACTGAATTCAATGAAGTGCGAATCTCCCTCTCAATTTCACTAGCACTTTCTCTGGATTTATTATGCCTGTGATTTCACACAGTGTCTGCAAATAGTGCTATAATACAGCCACCAACTCAGCCATAGTATTTCAATTGAGAAGTTAGAGACCAAAGTCTTTTGCCATTAGCTGCCTCCAGTTCACATCTGTGATGGATAATCTGGATTCAACACTCTTGAGATCTGTCATTTATTACTAATTGGTTTCATTTATTTTCTAGCAGCTTCTCATAATTAGAAAGGGTGAATCCCCCTCCTTTAGGGAAATATCAATAATATACTATAAGACAAGATTAACTGCTGCACAAGGGCCTTATAAAGCAGAAAGATCTCAGCAGCTTCAGCTTGCTCCTGCAGGGCCTGTGTTACCAAACCTCATCGTGGGATGATACATCCCCTCCTCTGTCCTGTTTCACTTCTCACCAACAGTGACGTGTGGCACTGCGAAGTCCAGTGTCTTGGCTGGAGATCCTACAAAAGTTACCTGTTTTGCAGCGGCTTCAACGCTGTGATGAATACTAAGGAGGTAAATCATAGTTGTGTAACAGTAGGCTTAGGAATATGGAATTTAATTTTTTCTTATGTTTTATTCTGTATTATTTATTATTGATTAATTTTTAATGTTTAAAAAATATTTTTCTTTCTCCTTCTTTTTATCTTTGTATGTAAGTAAATTGCTGTCAACAGGATTACTGCGATCCTGGGTCATATGTAGTAGAGACTTTTTGGAATTTAAGTCCCCCTAGTTCCTTCACAACCTTGATTCTTGCAGATCTGGCAGGGTAAGGTTTTAGCTTGTTATCCTCCTAATCCTATTGCAGTGCCTGCTGCCCTTGATAGTTTTCAGTCAAGCAGGTGCCTGGAAGGAAATGAAGTCAGGTATCTGGTTACTGTCCCTGCCGTGCTCTGAGGAGTGACAAGAAGAGTTATGCTGGGATAGATGCAAGTGGGAAATGGAAGGGAATAGCAGAAATGCCGTTGCCCTGTGTCACATACCAGAGCAAAGCTGCTCTGGTAGAAGCACCTCCTCCCCAGCCTGGCACAGTGACAGACCCGTCCCTTGGCCAGCAAACGAGCCAAGGGTTCGGAGAAAGGCAAAGGTGAGAGAGGGAAGCTAGTGAAAGAGCTAATATCTCCGAGCCTCTGCCAGGAAAACTGGATGGTCCTTGCTAAACTGTGTTTCTGGTTTTAGTTTCAACACGCTGCGTCTATGTAGCAAACCCCTATTAAAATCAACTGACTTATGTTGGTGCTTAAAGCTACCCACAAAAGTAAGTGCTTTGCTGGAAAAGGATGGACTTAAGCTGAAGCACTTTGCTGCATAAAGTTCTGAGTCAATACTTTAACTGGGCTGTGTAATTTCCCATCGTTTAATGTGAGGCACCTCCTTGTGCCTTCAGTTCAGAACAGTCTTATACATATCATTGGGAAGACTGCTCATCCCATGCCTCACTACATCTTATTATGAAATTATAATGCCAGTCTATAACCTTGCTGGAGGGAGAGTTTCAAGCTAATGCAAGAAAGCTGGCCTCCCATACTGATGAACAAATATTTTAAAGTGGGTATCGCTGAATATCCACCCAGTACGTCAATACAGCCAGCCTCACTGGATTGCTGTTGTTTATCTTAATAAAGCTGCAGTTTATATGTTTAACTGTTACCCCCCCAGTCCCAAAGTCTGCTCAGAGTTTTAGAAACCTAGTTCTTGCAGTTTTATCTTATATGGCAATTGTCATGTTGCCTAATCATGCTGTTTACATATTTCAAACCTGAAATTATACAGGATTATGGACTGTAGAGCAATCTTTGGGAAACATTTTGCATGTTTGCTTGTTTCTGATAAAAATTTGCAAAAAGTTCAGAGCTGTTCCTAGTCAAAAAACATTAAAATGTAAAATTAAAAAGTCAGTGCTTTCTAAAAGCCTGATCTGGTCTGAGCTCTTCAAAGCAGGAGAACTTCAACAGGGCAGTAAACAGTCAGACATTCCCTCTGAGCCTGATAAAACCTACTGACGTCTGCAGGGAACTATGCTACTGTAGGAATATTGTACCTACTCCATCACTGCTAGCATTGCATATACAGTCCTGGAGCCAGCTTGAAAATGTTCAGGCAAGATATTACCGGTCTCCTTGACAATAACCACTTGTCTCATGTAAAGTATCTACGTAGACTGCACTGCATGCTCATAATAGATACGGGCACAGCAGTTTCTTTTTCTATGCTGTGGTACTCAGTATGTCTTATTGTCTGAGTGACTATCAAATATGTGCAAGTATAGGGAGGAGGAAAATCTATGGAAAGTTGTAAAAACTTTATGTGCAGTCTCTGAAGTAACTGAAATAACTCTGTGAAAATTATTCTACCTTTCTTCATGCAATCCCAACCTTTGTATTTCAGTACCAACAAAAGTATATTTGGAAAGCAGACTGGCATAATTACAGTCCAGAGAAACCTGTAAGAAATGGCAAAATGACACTAAAAAGACAGCCACTGGGAATAACACAAGCAAAGGTAAAAAAAGAAAATAATGTTATTTGTACAAAGAAGTGTTTGTGTGTAACAAATGCAGAAAGGAGAACTTTGCTAATTAAATTCACAGCAGTATTGTTCTGCTGACCTGTGCTGTATATTAGGAGTTTAGCTGGGACACACAATGTGATCCATATTATTTACTCTGTAGCAGCTCTCTGGGTATGTAGAATTTATGAAAGACTTTAGATTTTGCTTAGAACTTTGCTAAAAAGTCTGTATTATTTTAAAGCATGACTGTGATGACAATGTTAGGTTTTGCCTTTGCAAAGGTGGTTTGAAGGGTGCTCTCCAGAGCAAGTAAGGATAAGCAAACAGGCTCATAAAATGCAGAAACATCCTTGGAGTTTGTATAGCTCTGACTCTCATTCTGCGTGTCCTCTTACTTAAGCATTTTGAAACACCAAAGAAGAGGAGGAGGAGAAACATCTTCTGAGAAAAGACCCTGATGTTGATAACGTGTGTACCTCAGTAACGTCCCATCATATTTTCCAGAGTGCTTGCCTTGTGCGGTCACGGAACTGAGGTGCCGGTCTCCTCCCTGTCACCCACTGGTCCCAGTAACTTGAGCAGTTGCATGTTTTTTTAAATTCCTTTCAAGTGGAGATCAGTTATCTCCACATCTCATTTCTGGAGTGGTTTCTCCTTCCTCCACGTGCTGGTGGAAAGCAGCTGCAGCGTTCCTGCTCAGGCCCGTCTCTCTCGGGGACTCCTTTGGTGCCCTCCCTCCGTCCCAGCATGTTTTACAAGGGACACCGAGACACAGGAATGGCACGTCTCAAACGCAGGAGGAAATCCGGGGATCCTGAGGTTCCTGTCTGAACTGTCACACCATCCCCTCTGACACCACCCCTACCTTGGAGAGGAGTGGACGAAATAAAAATACTATTTAGCATGCCTGCAGGGAGAAGCACTGTATGCACAGCCTGAATCCAGAAGGTTCAGGCCAGCCCAAGCTTCCTGAATATTAAAATCAGAGAGAACAGAAAGTTGAACTAGTGCTTTATTTAAGATATTGTAAGTTGGGCTTTTCTGTTAATTTTCCCTTGCCCTCACTCAAGCCCTACCTTACTTGACCTGTGTTACTCTGCACATTTTCTGATAGAAACACCACGGCTAAGCCTCTCACTGGCAGTGGCCTTGATTATCTGGGACTGTTTGGGAACAGAAATGGGCTATGGGTATCTGAGAAAAAGGTCTGCTTCACATTAGGGAGTATGCTAAATTGTGTCATGAGGAAAGGAGAAAATCTCTCTATATGATTTTCTTTTTTGAATAAGCTAAAGCAGGAGAGATAAAAAGCTGTTTATCAAAGACAAATTTTGCAATAAGCTTTTCCTAGCCATGAAGAAGCATCACTATATGTAGAACAGGTAGGTTGTTCTCAGAATTTTTAATGTAGTTATTTTTTCTGTGATCAATGGTTATCACCAGCCCCACAACCCTCCTGTTGTCTCTGGTGGGGCCATAAACAGTTTGGGACCAAGAGCCAGAGCCTCTCTTTTCAACTTCGGGCTATATTGAAGGTTGTTTTAAGAGGGTAAATATTTACGAAGCTGCAGAGGGAGGATAACAGAAGCGAGGAGGGGTGAGTTTCTCAGACAATTCATCAAATTCAACTTTTCATAAAATTTTCCAGATGGGCAGAATCTTCGTCATTCACAAATTATCTGTGTGTGTTCTGGACCCAATTCCCCTGATGAATTCCTGTTTCTATGCATCCTGATAGATTTACTTCTGTCTATCTTTCACACATTTCATTTTCTGTAACATTTTTACATTATATATAAGATATATATAGTCTGCAAAGGGATAGCTAGATCAAGAAAAGAACGAGATTATTCTCTTTGCTCATCAAAACAAACAGAAACAGCATTTCTCTTTTTTTGCTTGTTGTCCAACAATGTGTGATAGAAACAGAAATGCAGCAAGTATATTCATTTTTCTGTTTCTTAAAGCTAGATATGGTTCTTATGAAAAGTTTTCAGTGCCTTCTAGCTGGTGGAACAGTTTGATCTAAAATATATTACAGACACTTGCAACAATTAAAGGGAAAAAAAAAAGAAATGACAGCAATAAAAATGCTGACAATAACATAGTGTCTTAGTCCACTGAGATTTGGGAATAATCAATACATGATGTCCCCTCTAAAAATAGTTTGGGTTTTGGTGGCTTTAAAAATTATACTTCTCATAGATGAGGATTGTCTAAGGATTAGGCAAGCTGAAAAACCCAGAGAAACATTGAGAAATTACTGAAAGAACAATAAAAATTTAAATCTCAGAAATTCACAGAACACCTCCAGCTGAGTAGGAGCAGACAATATTCCATATCTGCAATGGCATAGAAAATCAATAGGATGGAGGCCATGGTTATTCCTGCTGCAAATGTAATTCTGGTTGCTCTATCTTTAGGCAGGAAGTAAAGTTTATTGCAAACTCTATGGAACTTCTTTTTCACAGTGGTATGAATAAGGACTGTCTCCACTGAGACCTTGAAAATTATCTCAGTTAGTGGAAAATCAACTCCTGTTTTTGCAGAAATGAGGTGTCTAGAATGTATGTGTTAAACTTCAGTAATTCTATTGAAGCACAGCATTGCAACACCTTTTTTTCCTTCATGTTTGGTACAAAGGGTCAGACAGCATCACCATAGATGTCTAATGTCCTCTATTAAGAAAAACTAACTAGCAGGAGAAATCAAACAGTACTGGTTTAAATTTCTTTCTGCAATTTAAACATTGGTTATAAACCAGGGATTTTTGAAACGTTTAGACTAATTTATCAATTCTGCTACAAGCACTTCTCTTCATCCTTTTGAACCTCAACATAATCTTCACTTTTGGAGCACCAAAATTCTTTCCTCAGGTAAGCTCAGGAAATACATAAAAATAGAATTTACTGCAGGGATCACAAGTTGGAAGATGGTTTTTTGTCTTCTTGTGTGTTAGTGCCAAATATCATGCCCATGTAAATCATGATGATAATAAAAAATTATCTGAAAAATGCAGAATAGGAAAACTACATGAATATTTCTTAGTGTGAAGAAGATTCCTAAAAGAGGACTATATGAAAAAGGACGTGACTATTTGATCCTATAAAATATATCATTCCTTTTCATACTTAGATGAAACAGCAAAAGTTTTTAATATTCAGCAATTCACTTGGTGGCTGTAGACCATTCATGACAAATCAAAAGTTCTTAAATGAAGCATTTGTGTACAGTTCTTTAGTGCACAGTTAGTCACAAAGATACAAAATATGACAGGAAAATAGGGTATGTTAGCAATAACTGCAATATATTTGATGTAAATGGCTCAATTGTGTGCCAGGCTACCAGTACTTTTGCTTCAGATCATGTTGTTTTACATTTATAGCAAGTATTTGTTTTCATCAGATAAAAGTAAGTAACATAATCATAAGGCAATGAAGGCAGTAGATTGGTACTTTCCATATTTTTTTAATGCAGCTATTTTTTACCCTTTTTTGCTGTCTAAGAGAATCCACTTGGGAATTCTGACTGTGAAGGATTTATTTTTTTTTCCTGACTAATGGTACTAGTGGTTAATAGTAAAGATCTGAAAAGCTTTTACTAATAAAATATACTTTATTTTATCGCCTAGCTTTTATTCATTTTTCACACACACATAAAAGAGGGCAAAGAGGAAAAAAGCCACCAAAGTGTACATGCACACAGAAATAACCTGTGACGTCTGGAAAAAAAAAGATTGTTGAGGTAATAGAGATAACATTCTTAGATTGTAAGGATGGAAGGTGAAGAAACATAGAGCCTTTGGGAAAGAAAAGTTCCCTTTAAACCTTTTCCCACCGCTTCCTGTACCACAATGATCTTCTTTTGGTTGTAACATCATTTAGCTGTAACATAACTTATTCTGGCAGTAACGCCAGCTCAGTTATCTCAAGGGCCATATACTTCCTAAGATACTGCATACAATAAGTACTTTGGTCCAGCTATAGATGGTACCAAGCACAGAAGAGCTACCATATGTATACCCTTTAATTACCTCTAGCTGGCAGAAGTCTAAGAAAATAGGTCCTTGTTCATACCTTGATATGCCACCTATTTCTAAAGTTGACCTGACAACACTAGGAAATAATGCAAAACTTGGAGCATTAAGCTCTGTACGTTAAATGCAATATAGTTGAGCTTCCCTTTCAAACACGAGTGCTTTGCAAGAATTCATCTTCATGGCTCAATACCAGCTCATTTAGAAGAAATTCTGGATTACATCCTCATATTTACAGACCACCACTTCTAGACAGCTTATGAGATTTACAGTTATAGTGGGTATCTAAAATGCCTGCAGCTCATTTGGGGAAGAAAATGAGAAGAGGAAGCAAAGAAGCGTTACGCAGTTGGGGATTGTGTGTTCCTGCACAGGTAAATTCATTTAACAGAAAATTAATTGGTATGCAGTTACGCAAAACAAAATTAATAGTAACAGGGTTTATGACGCCAAAAAACACGAAGTGGCAACTGCTACGTATTGATATTTTCTAAAAACTTCTAAAATCAGGTGTTTTATTGCAAGATAAAGTGCAGGAGATACCATAATTGCTACTTTTAGAAGAGATATGGGAAGCACTTTGCCTCCAATTTGTCAGAAATGTGAGCTATATAACTATATAGTTACAGTTACCATGGTTGCCATCTTTACAGTGGATGCTCTCATGCTGTGGCAAGCAGAAGAGGGACAAGCTGCCCATGGTAATAAATTCCCTCCTCATCAGGAAACTGAATGAGATGCTGCCTGTCTGCAAGCACCCATGATGGAGCTGGCATATCTTCATCTTGGGGGGGGTGCAGGTAGTGGGAAAAGGGCTGAAGGGACAGTGCCAGTGGGCCACAGTGTCTGTAGCCGTTTGGTTAGCTGCAGTGTGGGGACTGCATATGGACTGATTGGCTGGGCATCTCATGCAGGTCCCGTAGAGGGCAACTGACTCTACTGTTTCCACAACCTGGATAATCTCCATCCGCATCTCTTTTGATGTTTTCACCTACAAACTCAGTGAAATTTTTAGGTATCATTGGATTCTACTCAGTGTTTTGAATATTTCTTGCATTTATCTTTATTATATCGTTTGTGGATATCCTAGGTAAAAAATGATCCCTGCCCTTGAGGTTCTATAATATGTACTTCTTGTCCACTTGCCAACATTGTTTGCCTTCTCTTGTTCCTGAATTTTTCTGTACATGTGCACCCTGTCCACTGGTGCACACAGTCCATGGATCTGGTCCAGTATGCAACAAATTTTAAAAAACATAATATATATCACACGGGACTGCCATAAATATACCCCTTTCATCCCACCTCCTTTTCAAAAAGTGATTAGAGTGAGAAGAGTGGGGAAAAAATGCTCTGCAACCAATCCAGAGCAAGAGGAAATAAGTTAGGGCATAATCTCACCCTAAATTTGAATGTTCAACAAGAGGAACTAGTACAATACGTAGAAAATAACTAGAAGGAATAGAAGTAGGTCTGATTTAAAAGTATAGGGCAGTCAAAAATACCTCCCAAGTTTCATGTCAGCTTTGTAGTTTTCCTCTAAAAACAGAAATCAAGTGAGCAATAGTTATTAATTAACAAAGAGTGACCTATTTTGGAAAGAAAATTAATATGGAAGTGTTCTTCTGAGAATAGGAACTGTTTTTACGAACATTTCCCCACCATTTAATCGACCAATTCTATGACAAGTGTTTAATAACTCTTCAGTGAAAAACAGTAAAAAAGTGTATGATGACTGACTTCTACAGAGAAATGGTCTTATGAAATCTGCTAAGAGATTAATAAGACTGATTGTCATATATTTATCTGCTATACCACATTATTTGTAAACTTTGCAGAAGATGTGCTAGCACCAAATGTTATTCTAATACATAACCAGAGATAGGCTGTTTTCCAAAACAGAATTACACTTCATCATTATTAGCACAAAGAAGCTGCTGATATTGTACATTAATAATATGATGTTAATGTTAATAAAACAATCACTGTAGTGTTGATCTATCGAATACCATGTGGTGAATGTACTGCATGTTGCATAAGCAATGAATGTGATTTACCAATTCATGCATACAGCACACTGTTTGGGGATAAAACTAACACGATTAGAGAATGGAAAATGTTTTCCTGAGATAGGATTTTCAACATTGTTCTTTACCTTCTTTCAAAAAACAAGAGAGGGGCTCTGTGTACAAGGAGAAGACAAAGATTCAGCTTTGGTAGACATATTAGTGGATGATTAGCAATAAGAAATAGTGTCTTTACTGTACTATAATTCAATATTTCTCAAAATAATTTAAAAAATTTACGTACGACTGTTTATAAGGAAGATTCTGAATTCTTCACAGTGAGGGTGACAGAGCCCTGGAACAGGCTGCCCAGGGAGGTTGTGGAGTCCCCCTCTCTGGAGATTTTCAAGACCTGCCTGGATGCAGTCCTGAGAACCATGCTCTGGGCAATCCTGCTTCAGCAGGGGAGTTGGACTAGATGATCTCTATGGTCCCTTCCAACTCTAAAATTTCAGTGAAATTCAGTGAATAAACTTACTAGTTGAGCTTGTTTACCTTTATCTCTGCCTTTCTCTAGCAGTTACATCCTTCTCCCTGATTAGCCCGAGTATACAAATACTTCTAGTCCCTGGACAATCGCTCTTTTTATCTACAAACAGGTTTCCTGAACACCAGTAATTTCAAAATTATTTCCATGGACATTTGTCTTAGTAAAACATTACTCAAACACCAATAGCCCCAGTCCTAAAAAATGAGTGCTGAGGCATAAGCAATACCAACACTTAGCAGAACATTTGCCATTCATTTAACACTGTTCTCAAGGGTCTTGGTTCCATGGCACTGCCATGACTCATCATTATTACCTGTGTGATTTAATAATATTAAACGATGGTGAAGCTTTAGTTTAAGCATGGCTCCTTAATCAAATCCACAGTTTCAAGAAGAGCCACAGACGGGGGTCAGGGATAGAAGAAGGAAGGGGCCTAAGGTAGAAATAGTGGAGACACTGAACTTTATACTCAGCCAGTTCTAAGGGACTGGGTTTTTTTACTGAACAGTTTCTTTAAACCTCCTATTTAAAATTGCTCCTTTTCTTTTTTCTCCCCAGTCATGTTTATAATTTATGATTTATTTTCAGATAAATATAGATATACTGCATATTCTAAAAACTCAGGGCAATAGTGGGGAAAAAAAAAAAAAGGTGGGCTTTGTTTTAGCAGTTTATCTTTTGGTAATAAGGTTGAGAAATAGGATTTATCAGATAAGCTTATATTTGATTGTTGTTGTAGGCTCATATTTGATTGCTGGGTTGCACATGACAGTTTTTTAGTAATCAGGTTTGTCAGAATTTTGTGGAAGGATTTGCAGCCTCCGGCCACAATGCTGATGAGTGCTATAGATGCCAAAGGGCTCTGGCTTTGCATCTATTACACACAGAGACAATGTTTGGTTTTGAAATAATTTCTGTGCTTCATGCATAATCTCATGACATGGAGAGGATTGGAAGTTCAAAAGCCTGTATTCTCTTTCGTCGCTTTTATTACTGGCCAGAAATATTGTTTAGCCAAAAGATTCCTTAAAGCATAGTAGAATCCGTGGATAAAAACACCATGACAAACTCATCAATATTCTCCAAAGTTTTGTAACATACTTCAAAAAAAAAAAAAGGAAAAAAGAAAATTAATTAGCTGATGGGCAAGATTAGGAATACCACATAAATATGTTTTAATCACAGTACTTGGACAGCAGTGTTTTCTGCTGCAAAATACAATAATATGTCATTCAGTGACATTTTGAAAAGCGACGGATGAAAAGCAGTCTCTGTGCTTTTGCCAGATTTTATTTTATGTAGGCCTATTTCTGATTTTGCTAACTATATATTAAGCAATGTTGACAGATAAATACTGATGTTTTATTTTCGTGGAGATTATAGAGTGGCATGCTCTAAAGTCTGGTGAAGTAGATTACTTAAACCACTATTACTTCTAGTGGATTTTTATTATTTGGATTTTCCAGAATCATCATCTTGCGTCTGCTCCCCTTTCCCTTCTGTCAGCTCTGGCGAAAACCGATAGCCAGGTGACTTGGCTGAATAAAATAATTTTTCTTACTTCCTAGGCTACCGTTTCACTCCAACTTCATGCTTATGAAAAACGGAGGAGTTTGGGTTGTGCCTCTGGGCCATTGACACTGTTTTGTGACCACTGCACAGTAACGCAATGGCAAGATTATTTCTTGTTCTATTTTCATGAACTGACTCAAATTGCAACATGGCTTGACTCCTGCTCCTTATCAAGTCAACTTGGATATAAATAAATAATTATTCATTACAAATTAATGATACTTGTACTTGTAGAGGCAGGTCAGATATGATAATCCATTTACCCACAGACATTTTTTGAAAACCTGCATACCTAGGCAGAGACAGACTCCCTTTGAGAAAGCTAGCTTTGCAAGTAGCATCATTATTGCCTTTTGCTTGTGTTTGTCCTTTCTGATTCCACCTGAGAAGAGAAACAATCACGCCAAAATACTATGATAACACTTTTTCCTATCTTCTCTTTGGTGGAAATGTTAGCGTTCTGATTAAATCCTCCAGCTAAGGAAATAGCTTTGAACCAAATGGATAAACGTTTGAAACGTTTTTATCTGGTTAAGGAAGCTTTGACATAAATTTCAATAAGGAAAAGATAAAGCTCTAAATCTGTGCTTTTGTCTTTGTTGTCATCACAAAACCAATTTCCCTTCCAAGTCCCTGGTAGCCAAGATTGTACAGCCACCTTCTCTGCCTGTAACAGGCCCACAATTTCACGGGTGGCATAGAGGTATTTTGTTATTTTAATGGCGCTTTTTCTGAGCTCAGATAAATTGATGGCTTATCACCGTATTGTCCCTTCCATCAAAGTCTTGGTATTCAAGGACTACGCTGAAGGACTTGCCTCCAAACCAGAGAGTTATATAGAGCCAAAAAAATGGTAAATACAATAGCAGATGGTTTATATCAGCTTGACAGCATTGTTTTTGGCCAGCACCCAAAATGACAAACTTCTGAGTTGGAAGTTTGAGCTGTTGTTGTTTGAAGTTAGGAGCCGAGGCTCAGGAAGCTGTAATACTCTGTAGCTGATCCATGAGTATGTGGCAGGGACATTTAACATGAGGTTAGAGCAGCGGTCCAGGCAGGTCAGTGTCAAAATAAGGTGAAGGATGATCTAAGAAAGCAGTGTGGATTCATCTAAAGAGATGGGAATTATATTTTAAATTAAATACCAGTATGCAAAATAAAAGGAGTGGTCTGATCACGTAGAAATGCCTAGAGAAGCTTCATTTACACAGGTCTTTTGAAGAAAGACTGGTTAGAGACTTCAGCTATAATCACACTTTTACAGAAATTATTTTCCCTTTCTACCAAGGGATTACAATATTTTAAGCGCACAGTGTGCATGAGTTGTTTGGGTTAGAAGTTTTTATAAGCATACCCATGAGCATCTTAGATCATTATAATTTATTGATGAACTGCCTGTTGGAGACTTTCTGGAATTTGAGTTCACCATAAATATAAAAAGTAAACACAGCAGGTTCAAAAAGATCATATAAAAAAGAAAAGCAATCCCCTTTTCCAGATATCTATAAGAGCAAGTCTTGTAAAAGCATTAAAGGGTTCTGAATCAGGCCCAAGTCAGCAATTCAAAATTAGAGTTTGCAAATTTACCAGTAATTATTACTGCATCAACAACAAACACATCTTGATTCTACTATCTTTCAGCGTTTGACATGCACAGACTGAAAAATGTCCCTGAAATTTGTCAGCAGACACAGAAGTGCCACCATCTATACCCTCCTTTCAGAAGGGCGAGGCTATTAGAAACTAATAGGCTCCTTCAGGAATTAGAGATTTCCCCCCATCTCCGATGTGTTCCTCCATCCCCCCAAAGGAGCGTTTTTCTTCTGTTCTGCAAATATGTAATGTCCTTGAAAAAGTCATTTTACTGTACAGCTGAAGCAAACTACCTCAAGGAAAAATGAAGAAAGAAAAAGTGGCTTAGTTTTCTTTTCCTCGTGCATGTCCATCATGTAGGTGGAGTCATAGCTAGATGGTCCAGCAGAGAGCCTCAACCCATTCTATCAGCAGGAAGCTGTGCACTCCCAGCAGGGACAGCAAATGGCGGACACTGCCAGTGCTATGGCTTCGGGAGGAAGGGAAGGGCTCAGGGGTCTGGCACCTGGGCAAGGAGTTTTCTGGACCTGCTGCCATCAAGGGAGAGAGAGCTACGCAGCAAACTCTTCTAATTTATATTGAATGTGACGTTCATGGTATGAAATAATCCTGTTGGCCAGCCTGGGTCATATGCCCAGGCCTTGCTCCTCCTTGTCCCTGCACCTGGCAAGGCTCGAAAACACCAAGACCTTGAATCCCACAGAGCCTGGCTGGCTATAAAGTAAATATTTTCACAAATTCAGAAACTAGAGTCTTCTAAAAGTGCAATTTTCCCCAGTATTAGAAGAAAGGTTAGTCCTGTGTCTCTCAACCCAGGACACCTGGCTAAATAATAAAACCAGGAGACAAAAAACCCAGGTTCAAGTGAAATATATTCAGGAAGGGAATGGGCAGTCTTAAATTTGTGAGTGAAGCTGCTTTTTCAATGGAAAGTTAGGACTTTGTCTTCAATTCTGAGGCACTCTGTTGCTGAGTTTCCTCATATACACCTTATCACCAACATTGTACCAAAACTGAGGTCTGCACTGAAGCCTCACTGAAGATGGAGGGACCAACAAACACTTGAATTGTAAATCTGAACATCTTTAAAATCACAGTAATGAGATCCTGTTTAGAACATGTCAGTTTTCTATATTTTTTGAAAAATCTCAAATTTCCTCATGTGCAAATCTACTTTTCCAAAAATCTTTTCAGTTACTGTTTGTACTTCACCTGCTTTTAATTTTGTCAAAATGTCTTATGGTGTAAGTAAGTAACAAGCTGCATGGGATTTTAAAATTTTCCTATCTTCCATTTCAGTTATTGCCTTTTTGCTCCCATAGGGAAACTCTATCCTTCCTGCAGCATTTGAGGACATTTGTACAGAAGACAGCCTAATACAATTATCTTCTTTTTCCTTTTTTTTCTTTTTTTTTTTTTCTTTTAAGAGACCAGGATGTCAGGGAAGTTTCTGACATACACCTTCTTGAATTTATCACATATGCATTTAACCATGAATTGAGCCGAGCTTCCTCCTCTCGGGTTTGGAGCAGCCTTTGCTCCACGCTGCAGTGAAATCAATTGCTTTCTCAGGGAAGCAAAGTGGTATTAAAGTTTCTAACTGGGCACAATATCACCTTTCAGCTAGATAATCTCCAGCCTTTCTCTGAAGTCCATTCTATAATATGATTTGTACTTTACTCCTCTCTTGTGAACTGTGCTCCAAGCTAATACTAATTGGATCTGGCTTTTATTTTCTAGTTCTGCCACTGAGCAGGTGACATCACCCCTTTGCCCATTTCCCCTTCTATTCTTTCTCTACTTTGCCTGCTTTAACTGCTGGCTCTTCAATGCATCTGCACAATTCACAGCATAACAGGACCATGGTCTCAAATGTAATTATGAGGCACGGCCATCAGGACAGCAAAGAATTAAAAATGAATTGAGCTTTTCCAAGCAGTAAATTTTTCTTGGATGAAGCAAAAGAAGTCAAACTTGTCTTTCAGTGCTCAATAAGAGACGCCTTAAAACTCAAGGAGACAAACCGGTAAAGCTAACATTTACAGTTCCACAGCATAAATGTAGCATTATTGTTTTCAATTGCATATGTAAATAAAGAAAAAATTACCACTTACTGTTTGAAATAGGAATGTGCCTGGTGCTGTTGCCATTACCAGAATTTATTGTCCTCTTCTACTCTGGAGTTGAACTGGAAAATGACAGTTTGTTAAGGCTGTTAGAACATGTACTACACTTCTGGATTTGTGAATTCATTGTGTTACAATTAATTCCATCTCTTTTCTTGTTTGCTTTATTCTTTTATTATTTTTTTTATATATATAGTTACCCAGCAATTATTTTTTTAATCAAGATTCAGATACACTGTCATTACGGGTTAAGGTCTAATAATGAGCATTATATGACTACCAGGGAAAGTAGGTGTTTGCTTGCCTTTTTGTTCTTTCCCATTCACATTTGCCAGGTTAATATTGTGTATGCAAATTTTCATTTGGACTGTATTAGTGTACAATCTTAGAGTTAAAAAGCCAGAATATTTTGAATTCCAGTAATCCTCAACTGTACCAAATACAATAGGCTTTCTCTTTATACATTAACTAATTATCGCCATGAAGCACTCTAGGTGAATTTCAACACAAGCACTCTAATAATGTAATTAAAAATGTATAAAGGAATTAAAAATGAATTAAAAGGAGATCATACAGAAACTTTCAAATTTGGACTAAATTAAATGGCTAGATTTAAGCCCCTCAGTTTTAAAGGGCCTGCAGCCAGTAGATTAAGAATGTCGGGATGCCACTAAAACCTCATGCAAAATAACATAAGCTTCAAATCAAGAGAAAAAATAAATCTCAAAATGTCCTGGGTCTCATTCCCTTAAAGGCCCACCTTTACCTTGCAAATAGAAAAACTGATTTTGTCACCAATATTGGTCATCCCTATTTAACAGGCATTTGAAGGTGGTAAGACAGAAGCTGAGTTGAGTGTCTTAAAGCCGAGATTGAGTCCTGGCCCATGGGATTTCACCCAGCAGCTTCTTGAAAAGGACAAAGTTAGCCCTCTTGAAATCTAAAGTTTCAGTCCTACTTGTTTTGTGCATGCTACCCACAATCCTGAACTCTATCTGTCCATGGTCACTGCAACCATGGTTGCCCTCAACCTTGATGTCTTCCACCAGTCCCTCTTTGTTCGTCAGTACTAGGTCCAGTAGTGCTTCTCTCTTTGTTGGCTCTTCCACCAGCTGGGTTAAGAAGTTATCATCAATACATTGGAGGAACCTCTTAGACTGTGTATTCCTGGCTGTGTAGCCTTTCCAGCAGATCTGGGTAATTGAAGTCCCCCACAAGAACCAAGGCCTGCGATTGCGAGACTACTTGGGAGCTGATTGTAAAAGGCCTCATCAACTTCTCCATTTTGATCAGGTGGCCTGTAATAAACGCCCACAACAGCGTCCCTCATATTGGCCTGCCCTTTAATCCTTACCCACAGGCTCCCAACTCTCGCATCTGACACCAGAGAGGGCTTTAGGGACATCTCCTCACTCTTTACCCATTCCTTAACATAAAGGGCAACACCTCCGTCCCTCCTTCCTTGCCTGTCTCTTCTGAACAACTAGTAGCCCTTAATAGCCACACTCCAGTCGTGGGATTCATCCCACCAGGTTTCAGTGACGGCCACTGTATCATATCTTTCCAGCAGCACAGTAGCTTCCAACTCCTCCTGTTTGTTGCCCATGCTACATGCATTGGTGTAGAGGCACTTCAGCTGGGCTGTTGGCTGTGCTGCCTTCTTAAGGGAATACCCCCTGGAGTGCCTCTCAGGTGTTTCTCTGTGTACTGCATCTCCCTGGGAGCTGCTGGCCCATCACCAGAAGACTTTGACTGTAGTGAAGGGTCACCAGCTTGACACAGGGAGCCAGGCTGAAGGCCCTTACTAGCACCCTGTCCTCTAACCCTGGTGTGGTACCCCAAAGCTTATCACAGATAAGCCTGGCATCAACCCCCTTCCCTCTCCCATCTAGTTTAAAGCCCTGTCAATCAAACCCACAATCTCCTGGGGAAGAATCCCCTTCCCCCTTTGAGAGAGGCACCTCCCATTGGGTGTTAACAGGCCTGGTGTTGTACAGGCAAATCCAATGTCAAGGAACCCAAACTTACGGCGGTGGCATCAGCTACAGAGCCACGTGTTAATTGATTGGATATTTCTGTTCATCCCAGCATCCTTGCCCGCTACAGGAAGGAGTGATGAAAGGATAACCTGTGCCCCAGATCCCCTAACCACCCTTCCCAGCTCCCTGAAGTCTCTTTTTATTGACCTTGAGCCGCGGTTCGCAGATTCTTCTGTACCTACCTGGAAAATCAATAATGGATAGTAGTCTGTAGGATGTACTAAGCCTGGAAGCTTCCTGGTGATGTCCTTAAGCCGGGCTCCAGGGAGACAACAGACCTCGCTCTGTGGAGGGCCCACTCAGCATACTGGGTCTTCTGTCCCCCTTAAGAAGAGGTCACCTACAACTATAACTCTCCTTTTTTTCCTTGTGAGCGTGCTGGTGATCCGAGGTGTACATTTTTTTGACTGGCGTATTTGTGATGTAGGTTGCTCATCATCTACATTCTCACTCAACTGGCTTTCTTCAACCAAAGCCTCATATCTATTCTTGAGAGGAACTGGACAGGGTGCAGTGGGCAAGGGAAGAGTTCCTCTGCTGCCCCGACTATGAACTCTTCTCCATTCATTGTTATTATCTAAGGCTTCCATCTTGAGCCTGACTGGGGCTGGGTACAGGAGCCTCTTCCTCTTGTAGAGCCCCCTCCTGTCTCTTTTTTCCTTAAGGATGGCATTTCCTTTTCACATTCCCTGATGCCCCTCAGTCTTTCCACTTCCTCTTTAAGCTCAGCCGAGAAGGTCGTTGATCTGGTCACAGCACACACAGGCATTGTCTTCGCTGTCCTCCAGCAAGAGTGACAGACGTTCCCTGCAGCCCCTCACCCGGACAGCTGCATGTCTCTGCGGCAGGTCAGTTTAGCATGCTCTATTCTTTTTGACTGTGGCTCCTGACCCAGTGGCGACCATCTTGGGTGCTCCCTCGCGTGCACACACTCACCCGTGCCACCCCGCGCTCTGTGGAGGCTG